>OOFB01031027.1:1689-11789 GCA_900323305.1 Trachyrincus murrayi
CTCTGTCGTGCAGATGAGATGAAAGTTAACGTTCCCTCGGCACTCACTCCATGGGGTCCCAGGGGAAAAAAAACTGCCGCTCGCAGGGGGCCCGCCGACAGCAATGACTATTATTTTTACGGGAAAATATAATTTGTAGAATAAAAGCCAGCGGTTTCTCGTAGGAGTCACAGTGTCTTTGTTAAACCCTATATTTTTATAAGCAAAGTTCTTATTGTGTTTGACTGTTAATTAACCATTAATTCATTAGTGTTATTATAAGCCCTCGTTATTGTGTAAATCAAAGCCCTCCTCTTTATTTCTAAGAATGCAAAACGTGCAAGCAATGGCTCTTTTGTAACCCGCTATGCCTCAGCTAAAACAGAATTCATTTCATTTCAGTAATATATTCTTTCAGAATCAGAGTGCAGAGATATCTCAGAAATTAATTAATCAGTTTTTTTTATTGCAAAGTTTTTCTGCTTTTCCACATTAGTTTTTATTGTATAATACTACTAACTAAGTAATAGTCATGTACACACAATTTCACAAAGAGTATCTTCTGAAAACTTTTTCCAGAATTCAAATGAATAATCATTTGGCCAAATGCGATCAAAAAGCGGACTAAATATTGAACCGTATGATTCTTGAGAATCACTGCTATCTTTTTCCTAAATTAGGGTAAACAATTTTCATACTCTTCTGGCGGCAATTGATAGCTTATGCGTGTTGTCTTCCCATCATAGGATCACTGCCTAACATTTGCATATAAATCAAAAACGCACGAAAACCCTGTTGATTTGCAGAGGTTTCTCAGACGTAGACCAAGTTAGCCTTTAAGCTTGATTTATTATTGATACGTATGCTATGCCAAAATCTCACAAGAAAATATCCTCAAAGGTCAGTCGTGCATGTTTATTTCGCTACCGACATCTCAGCAATTCTCAAATCTATAAATGAGAATGTAAATTGCGGTGTGCCTTTTGTATATGTATACTGTCTTTTGTAAAAAGTCTATTTTTCCCCTCTGTGAATGCCGTGGAGTCTCCTGCAGTGTCGAGACACAGCCTTTATTTAAAGAGGGCCCATCCAGTCAATGTGCCAGTTGAGATTAAGCTAGCCCTCACAGAGCACACAGCGAAGAGCCCCAAAGCGCTACGAGTTTCTTGCACTTAGCGGAGAAAAGCACCTTTCTTTTCCTTCGTCTCCCGGTTGTATTTTCCCCCCACTGATGGTGGAGGGGTGGAAAAAAGATTAGAATGCTAATTTCTGCCGGTGCGTGTCAGAAATTAGAGTGATTGTCTGCCTCCAGATCTTAATTCATTAGAAGAAGAAAAAAAGGTAGACCTGTAATGTGTGTTGCTATGGTTCATTAAACAACAATACTACAGCTTCAGCTCCAAAGTTTTACTTTCCATTAGGATTTACAATCATCTCCCCGCCTCAAAAAACAACAACATTGTCCTAATGTTGTTTATGTAGAAACAAATCCTCCATCAGGTATTTACAACGGTGTAATGAAAACCTGCCAGGGAGCATTTCCACTCACACACGGATACACGGAAACTTTCCTCGTGTCTGTGATTGCGTTGTTTGCTAGGTTAGCTAGGCCTGGTCATCATCGGCGGACCAGGTGGCTTGAATTAAGGCTTTCCACACTGGCTCGGACACGGCTAATCAAGGACAGGGAATCGGCGAGGTCCTCAGTCAAGGGGACTGTGTGCCGTCAAACTGTCAGAGGATGTGCACTGTCTAAAAGGAAACTGTCACAATTCATTTTTCATCTATATTACCGAATCATATTGTTGGGGGAATCTTGCACACTGTGACATCTTTATCAGCCATCTTATCTTATCACCACAGGCAGGACAGTTTCTCCCTGTTTATTCGAATGTTCTCACCAAATACGGTGGCCACAATCTTCTTAGTCAATTAAATCTTGGTTGAAAAGGTTGAAAAATGGTAGCAGATGTGGAATTATACTTGGGCAACAGGTAGGGGCACAGGTGAAGGTATCCATAATATTCTTCTCTCCTCCCTTTGTCAGTGACAAAGAGAAGGGCGTTCAGCCGGTCCAAACGCGCACTCAGGGGACCCAGGGTTTGGTATGATCCCGTTTGAAGCGGCCAGTATTCCGGCCGACCTTTTCTATCAATGGCAGACGGCCGCACCTGTCCGTCCGACCATCTGTCCTCCCAGACCCTGCTGCTTCCAAAAGCCTGCTGCTGCTGCTGATGCTGCTACCAAGCCAAGCCTCGCCCCAGCTTCCCCTGCCTGTATGCCTCTGGATGGACAGCACATGAGTTCAAACAACACGACACTACCAACACCAACGACACTAACAAAACAAATACAAAAATTGCAATTGATTCAATGAACCGGAATATAGGAAACATCTTTTTTTTTTCTTTTTTTTCCCCCCCCGTGTAAGTTCCGTCAGGATCCTGGCTGTGGACTTGAGGTTGTGTCAGGATCCTGGCTGTGGACTTGAGGTTGTGTCAGGATCCTGGCTGTGGACTTGAGGTTGTGTTGGCGTCAGTGTGCCGTCTGCAAAGGACTGCATACGTTGTTCTGGCAGTAGCTTGAGAGATGGCTCCGGCGAGATCCTGCTTGCTTCTGTTCAGGGGATGTTGTGTGGGAGGAGAGGGAATGGAAACACACCACCACCACCACCACCGTGCGGCCCCCCCGCTCGTGCGTCTGGCTCCATTGTGGCGGCCCCAGTGTGCTCAATCTAATAAGCCCCACAAGATATCACGTTCACATCTCCCCCGTTTTGTGAAATCAGACACGCGCCGCGCTCTTTATATCACTGGTGACTATGCATTTTGTGTGTGTGTGTGTGTTTGTGTGTTTGTGTGCGTGTGTGCGCGTGTGCATATGTGTGTGCGATATTGGAAAGGACAGGCGGACTCTGTTGTCATCCAATACTGTACATCTGGTCCCCCCAGCATCACACAGGGATCTTTGTCTGGCTGAGGCTCGGTCGAGCGGGTAGCCAGGAGAACGCCGGCATCTATATAAACAAAGATGTATTTAAGAGAGAGAGAGAGCGAGAGAGAGAGCGAGAGAGAGAGACAGAGAGAGAGAGACAGAGAGAGACTCACAGATCCCCTTCTCTGTTTGCTTCGTTTTTCATATGCTTTGTCATCCCGGAGAAAAGAAATGGTGTGTTTACTTTCCTTACATTCTCTCACTGCCGTAGCTCAGTCGCAGACACCGACAGAAGAAAGAAAAACCTCTCTCTTGTTCCCTCCGGGCTGTTCTTATACCGCCAGTTTGCGCTCCGTGCGTCAAACTCTCGCTCCGTCCGCAGGCCTTCCCTCCCCCTCCCCCTCCCCCTCCACTCCGAGTGTCTTTCCGTCTTCACCGAGGCGTAGATCCTCACTCCTGCGTCTGCATTGCCTTTTTTCCCCGAGAGCGCATGTGTGTGAAATTGGATTGCTGATCCGTTGGCGCTGAGTGGCAGAGATGTATTACGGGATAGCGGCAGCGGCCCCGCTATCCCGCTCAGATGGCCCGAGACAGCTGTTACGGGACACCTAGGGATCTCCGACGATAATGCTCCAGTCCTACGTCTGGTGTCCTCGGGGCGAGGAGAGGGGGAGCCATTGTGCAAATCTGTTAAGACAGACGCCCGGAACGTTCCAGAACAATTGGAGACGAATGCGAGGTGGAATATGCTACATGGCCTGTGAAAGGTTGTCAGATTTTGCTCTAAGTTGCCATGGTGTCAAGGGGCTTTTAGTGACAACTTGGCCGTTTGTTGTCTCAGACCCTTACCCTGATCATTTGTCAGTGCCGGCTTAGCTGTAAATAAATCCTACACTTTTAACGCATCTGAAGGCCGCGGGGTCAAGGTCAAAAGCTTAAGCCCCGTGGGCGGAAAAAAACAGCATTGCGTCAGTTTTGCGGACCTTACGACAATCCTTTAGATGTCTGTCTGATGTATTGATGGACTCAATGGGATTGAACATGGTATATATATATATATTCGTATATATATATATGTTTGTTTATGACAGCTTTACAGTATTCAACATCTGTTCATGGAATTTGGAATTCATGGGAAATATGAAATACTCATGCATACAGTATATTACATGCATCATTTCACATAGTTTGTCATACATAACATAGTTATTGCGAATTGCTACTATCATTACTTGATTGCCACGAATCAGAGTTCGGTTAAAGAAGACAGACGGGATTGCCTTTCGGCGTCCCGGGCTTCCATTCATGCGTCTATGTAATTGAGCACATGGGAAAATGAACAGATCAACTCCATGGCCCTTAGAAAGACCCAACACTTAGTACTCATGGTCTCCCCTTCAAGTGTTAAATGAACTCCCTGCTGGGTCTGGCTTGTCTGTATGTCATTTGGTTTTCGGGTCGGGAGAAGAGCAAGCGTGGTGGTTGGTGGGGAGAGTTGGGCCAGCTCCCCCCCCCTCCCCCCCTTCCCCTCCCCCTTTCTCTGCATCCCTCTTTGTCTGTCCTGTTTCACAATTGGAGAATAAAAGAGCGGTGGCATTTAAAAAGGTCTGCATGTGGAGGGGGCTGACATTCAGCAGTGCCGCCACTTTAAGGTTAACTCCATGCGAAAGGTGATCGCCAATGCAGGCTTTTAAGGCATCAATCACGCCGTGTGCAATATCAGATGTCACGGCCACGGGCAGACAGACATGCTTTTTGTTTAAGATGCACACGCGAGGTAAACAACACATCCTGCAGTGGCGTGTCTTGACAATTTTATTTGGGCTCGCCTGGCGTCTTTGACACCGAACTCTGCGGGTAATCCGAGCGCCGGTTATACGCAACAATGGCCACCCTGGCTGTGTTTATTTATTTATTTATTTTTGATACCGCGATACCGAAGGTAATATAGCCTTCGGACGAATTGACTTTCACATCCGAATTAAGACGTTTAGCGCGTGTAAAAAGGGGTCATTGATGGTTCCTGTGTGTGTGATTATTCTCGCTGACCGGGCCGCATTTCCAGTCAGGCGCACAAAACAGACATTAGCCCGAATGCTTGAGATTAAAGGTCTTTTTTTCCCCTTCGAGATGAAGAGCAACAAACTCATCAGCCAATTGAATTCGTGCTCTTTATTATTTTTTTGCCGCTTGGTTAAATCTAAGGTGTGTTCGGTCGGACCAGAAGAGGGCCAGACGCCCGTCGCCCGGAGAGAGGGCTTTTGTTTTGATCCGAGTGTGTCTGCCAGACTGATATAGCAACAGGGATATAGAGACCGCGATCGATAAACATCGTTAACTACAGAGAGCTACACGTATCACTTAACACCTAATGGTTACTATATACGGTATTATTATTTATATATGGAGTAATTATTTATATGCACACTGTAATGGGATCTGTGTTGTCTTGCTTTCACGCTGCCTTAATGCACACTGGTCACAAAAAGCGTAATAAAAAAAACACAAAAAAAACGCAATGAATACCTAATGATGACAACCGTTCTAGAAGATGGGCTGAAGAGACCCTGGGCTTGACATGATGAAAAAGACACTTCCTTAGAGTTCAAATAACATTTCTTTGGTTATTTTCTGCACGTCTTTTTTTTCCTCTCTCTCTCTCCCTATCTCTCTCTCTCTCTCTCTCTCCCTACCTCGCTCGCTCGCTCACACACTCGCTCGCTCAATTATCTCCGAGGCCAACTCTCTCTCCTCTCATTTGACTGTCTGACTATTTCTGTCGTCCAGTTGCTGTGGGCCTGCCCCCCCCCCCCCCCCCCACACACACACGCCCCCACCCCACACCCCCCACCCCACACTCCCTGCACTCATGAGGAAAACTGCGGCAAAACACAAAAATCCCACCACCATTTGAATAATACTCACATAAATAATAGATATGTTTTAAAATGCAAATTTTAATGGGGGACTTTGTGGGTGACTCAATCATGCAGCATTTGCAGTTTGACCTTAAGTCCCGCTAACAAATTAAGGGGGGGCTTGGTGTTTCTCATTAGGGGCATGATGCACTATCACACCACCAAGCGCCAAAAAAAACCACACTGGATCCCATGACCTAATTGCTGCTCTCACGTCTTAACACTGGCTTTTTTTTCGTGCCCGAAAAATCCATAGAATAAATTTAGCCCCAACAGATAAAGAACCAAACATGAAATTGTATTACTCTGCAATTTGGCTTTAATAGCATATCGGTTTGGATTAGATTGTCCCCCTCAATAGAGGGGAGAGAAATTGAATATGCTAGCAATATGTTGTTTTTTTTGCAAATTAATCTTTGAGGATTTGATTGGAATAATTGTTTGTTTAACAGTGTATTTCATAAAGCGGGTTGAGGCAGATGAATGAGCAGGTAACTTGATTGGTTGGATGAAACCATGAAACTAAAAGGCATAAGGTAATAAAAACTCTGTGCTCAGGTGATCACATCATAAATTGTTAGACACGCTTGGTTCAAATTGGCTTAATATTATTATTTTGATCTCATATGATCTCTATTAAAGATAACTGTATTTTTGCCTATTTTATACTCTTTTATAACATTTGTGTCGTATTTGAGCAAAACTTGTGAATTCCCTAGAACGGTAATTGCTCATTGTCATTTTACCAAGTGCACAAAATCAGCTAACTGCCTTTTAATCGCTTGGTAATGTTATTGCACATTTTTCTGTGACACATAGGGCAATTAAGTAACAGCAGATGCACAAGAAATCTGTGGTCTGTATGATTCTCAAAACATATTAATGGCCTAGTATTCAGTTTTTGTCAAACCTGATTTAGTATTTTTATTTATTAATTTATTACTATTATTATTATTGCAATACTGTGTCCAAGTCTCACACAAACCAGGTCTGCTGGATGATTCATTTATGGATTAATTTATTAATTTAAGGAAAGTTCTTGGCCCTTTCAGTGAAAAAGGACCTTGAGCATGCTTTGGCTCATGACAAGTGTTATGGAAAAGATGTATATTTTTGTTAAATGTGAAGTATTACTCCGAAAATTCATTAAATGGAGTTGGATGCAAAATAAAATCTCTTTTGTGTTCTTATCCGACTTTTGGGGATATCTCGCCACCCGAGCTAGCCTCGGTCGAGTTTGGTTTCAGGTTAGCACCCCTGTTCTCTACTCTTCGTGATTAGCTTGGCATTGTTCCACAGACGGATAACAAGTCTTTATTATATTTCATTAGGCAAGTAATGCCAGATACCACTTAGAATGGGGTCTGACTTTCGCATCAAGGGCGAATAATGCCCAGCATGCTTTGCTGTCGAACGTTCTGTTGATTCACAGCCTCCGAAGAGCATTGTTTGGAGGCTCACTTTCACGAAGGACACTCGAGGCTGCAGAGAACTTAAATCCCTGTTCTCTATAGGATGCTATAGAGTTAGCACACTTCAAAATGGAGCCATTATGCTGGGTTTGTCAAACCATAAACATCTTTGACCGCTGAGGTTTCATCCTGTCTACCAACTAGAAGATAATAGTGTCTGTGTCTTTTTCAGCTAATACGTTGTTTTGCCATTCATACCCAATGCACCGACTTTCATTTATTCATTGGCAATACAAACCAATATTAATTATGTTAACACGAGGGAGGGTTAATTAAAAACAAAATGGCAATGTGTTATTTTAATTCAAATGCCTAGTTGCTCTGATGCAAAGCCCGTCGATATGAAGGGGACAGGCTATGGATATGACCAGAAATCTCTGCATGCGTGACCTGCATATTTCCACTGGTAAATGAGACATGTCAAATGATGTGCCAGAGGGAACATGGATCTTTTCAAGCCACACATATACACACTCACGCACACACACACACACACACTGGTCGATCATCGCAGATAACAAAGATGCAAGGCCAGAGTAGTAATTTTGGTGCTATTTACCATACACCCACTGGACCATCCACCACTACTGGCCAAAAATGGCCCAAAACAAAAAAACATAAAATACTTCTCTCAAATACGAAATGATTATTCGTGTTCTACTCTATGCAGCCGTACTCTATGCCGCCGTATTCACACATTCACCACTACTGGCCAAAAATGGCCCAAAACAAAACATAAAATACTTCTCTCAAATACTAAATGATTATTCGTGTTCTACTCTACGCAGCCGTATTCACACATTTAATGAACGATTAATCCACCTTGGCCTTCCAAACCTTGCTAGGAGAACCTTGCTAGTTTTAGTTTTTTTCTGCCGCATTCGTACACTTGAAAGAACGCAGCAAAAAGAATGGAATACTGTCGAATCCAGCGGCACACCCCATTGGCCGACGGGTCAGACTCCCACCAGGCGGAGGGAGAGAGCAGCCCTCTACCCAATCAGAGCGGTGATCCTCGATGAACACTAAAATAGGATTTGTCTGGCTGTGTTTGTTGTTGAGTGTTCTTCCACCTGCCATGTTAGGCTCATGGGGGTCAACGCGCTCACAGTGGCCGTGTGAAACAAGGGCTACTCTCACCGTGCTCTCCTGTAATCTTTTTTTCCCCTCTTTCTGTGATTCAGTTTCCGTCCTTTTCCACTATTTGTCTTTGTTGTCGATGTCTCGTGTTGTGCGGTGCGTCTATTTGTGTATGCCTCGCTTAACGAGTCTTATTGTGAGTGGTATGATCTCATTCGTGACACGTGCCGTTTTATAATTTGTTGTCCTCTGAGGCACGAAGCTATCCTTAGAAATTACATCTGTGTGACACTTGGATAATTGGTGATCATCGTTTTAGGGGCAAGGATCTGAAACTGCTCTGATGTGAAAATTTTTCTACTTGTCATTTTTCATTAAAGGTGTGTATTTTCTGTTTGTTCACACGTTCGGCTCTGTTCCTAGTTTTCCAAGCACTGATTTGCGTGTGCAAGTTTGCCAACTGTAACCTTCATCTTTCGAGGCTTAATTAGTTAGATATGCTTTTTTTTGTGAATGGATATTCCGTTCAGTTCTTCTGAGACTTTGGTAGTGCAACGAGCAGTGAGCTTGTCTACAGTCTAGTCTAGAGTACTTAGAAATGTTTCTGCCCTCTAGTGGGGTCAGGGCGTCTGTTTAATGCTGCTTTAAGGATGTTGAAGATTGACCCGGTGAATGCACAACAGTGTTATACCACCAAGTAAAACACAGCTGTCTCAAGGTGTGACAAAGCGTACGGTAGCAGAAAGATCTTTGTTAATTAGTGAACTCAACTCAACTCAGGGTTTATAATAATATTGGCCGGGCGATATTATTACTATAGTGCTGCACACATAATCTACTGTAGTTTTACAATTTGACTTAAGTCATACATGATTGCGTTAAATTAATATGACTGGGATGAAAAATGGATTAATGGCATATTTATTTATTTATTTATTTAATATTTGTGTCCATGCAGGGCTGCCCTCCGAACGCAAACTGCAAAAACGAGACCTGCTCTTTTTAAGGTTTCCTGCTCAAATATACGGTCCCATTTCATAGGCTTAACGACCTCATTTAAACGGGCCTAATGACTCCTGCTAATGTCCGGGCACAGTCGAGAGATTGTGGCTATTCTTACGAGCAATGTCCTTTGCATGCATAGTGCCTATCTCCATTATGAGGCCTGGTCTCTACGGGAATCGCAACCTATTTATTGTGCTCTTTCATAGCTGTTGATTAATAGTAATAGTATGCCCCAGTGTCTCTGTTTGTCTTGTGTGTGTGTGTGTGTGTGTGTGTGTGTGTGTGTTGCACTTTCTAGGGCGTCTAAAACGGAAATAGTTTATGTGTGTGTGTGTGTGTGTGTGTGTGTGTGCGTCGTGCTCTCTTGTCATATATATTTACTTTTTAATAAATCTGTTGACTTTTAATGCCTTTTAATGTCAATTGTGACTCCGTGACTCCATTCACGAATGATTAGCAGTGCGTGCGCGTCCGGGCTGCATCGCCGTACTTACTGACTCCCCGACATGTTTTAACTCGTTATTTCCCAACGGCATCGTATCTCGCAGCGTTCCAGAGGTCAACTCTACAATGGCAAAGAAATATTCAGCACATCCAGCTCTGCAGACGTCGATGATGTGTGTGTGTGTGTGTGTGTGTGTGTGTGTACCATCACATCGCTGCAGAGAGTGCAGAGAGGCAGTTGGGGGATGCTGGGGGCGGGGGGGGGGGG
>OOFB01031028.1:0-11013 GCA_900323305.1 Trachyrincus murrayi
CATCTGAAGTGGGGGTGCTTCTCACACTTAAAAGGTTTTTTTCCAGAGCTGATAAACTGTATGCTAATCTTTGTCTTTTTTTATCCTCTTCATACCTCTCTCTTCCTGTGTCTCTCTCTGTGTGTGTGTGTCTCTCTCTCTCTCTCTCTCTCTCTCTCTCTCTCTCTCTCTCTCTCTCTCTCTCTCTCTCTCTCTCTGTCTCTCTCTCTCTCTCTCTCTCTCTCTCTCTCTCTCTCTCTCTCTCTCTGTGTGTGTCTGTCACACACCCACGTTCTGTGGTTTCATCCCGTTGCTCTCCAGCCTAATGAGGTGGCCAACACGATGTGCGGGTACAAAGTCATGGAGAAAGAGGTAAGTTGTCTGCCACTTAACACCGATGATGGAAAAGGGTATTGGTGGGGTTATCTTTAAGTATTTTAGATGTAAGCACGATACATACAACACAATGCATATCAGAGCTGGGGACTTGAGAACTTGAAATTGAGGACTTGAGATTCTAAAGGCGATGATAATTAATCATTGAATGCATTGAAAACACTGCATTATTATTATTATTATTATCTCGGCCCGATTTCCCCAAGTGGCCACCCTAGTTGGTCACGGACTCTGAGGGAAGCGCCTGTCTGGAGCACGTCCGGCAGCCCGCTAGACACGCTTGATCAGTCGACACCGCGAGACCCACCGGGACTTCCACTGCTGATTGTCCCTTTCGCCCCCCGCTTTAGATGGCTTTATTACGGATCGCGAGTGTCTTTCTAACTCAGTCAAAAAACAATGTTACCCTACATCAAATATTCTGAACGTTATGGCCGCAGACACCGAGGCTGACCGAGTTGAGCCGTCCATCCCATCAGAATCAGAATCAGAATCAGAAGTACTTTATTGATCCCCGGAGGGAAATTGGTTGAGTTGGTCGAGTAGTGCTGACCCAACCTCATACTTTTTAGGAAACCCCGCTGTCAAATGTCAGTGATTTGAGTTTCTCTCTGTTCTCTGTTCTACTGACTGGATAAATTTGTCCATTCTCTCCCTAAATTCGAATTAATAACCGTGTTTTACGCAACAAAATCAACAATCTAATTAATCACCCCAATTAATCGTCTTATTAATTAACCACATTGTTTTATTTGAAATATGAAACGCTGATTGCAAATGTATGTGTCCGCTTTTATTTATCAGTGTCCATTTTTGCTATTAAGACTTGAGACTTGACTTGGACTTGTGCCCAAAAGACTTAAACCCAGCTCTGATGCATACACATTAACATGAATTCATATACAGTGTGTGTGTCTCGTATGTGATGCATGCACTGATACACACACACACATAGGAGCAGCAGATAAACGGGGTCAGTTAATAATTAATCATTAACCTACCCCATCATTTGTCGAACTTGTTGTTGTAAACATTGAACGTACTCCCAGTTCGTTACCCTTTTCTTCCTCTTGACCTCACACCCCATTGGTCGTTCTTGATCTCAAACCCCATTGGTCGTTCTTGATCTCAAACCCCATTGGTTCGTTCTTGATCTCAAATCTCATTGGCTGTAATCGGCGTAATCGCCAATCTCAGTCTCAGTGCCCCCCCCACACTACGTGAGTCGGGCCCGATAATATCAAACCGGTTTGAAAAAAATCTTTGCCCTCCCGCCTCTACGGGGGGGCCGGCAAAATCGCGTGTCTTGAGACCCCCCCACACTACACGACAGTCAGAGCCGACTTCAGCCGGATTTGTCGCCTAGTGGCTAGGGGCCTTTAGGATAGAACATATTGGTATGCAAATTGTATTCTGCTTTATTAGCTGTTAGCACGATGACAGTCAATCACACGTTAGCATGCAAATTGTATACAGCTGAAGCCATTAGCACCACGCCAGTCAATAACACCTAATGGCCCAGAGTGGAAACCGCTTGCGTTGTTGTCGAGTGTGATCATATTACAGCAAGGTTTTGTTTTGACCTCTTGATAACCTAGCGCCTGCCAAAGGGATGGAGTTTGGGTAGCTGATAGCAGGGTGGTAATCAGGGGGTGAGGGATGCCTTCCCTCACCCCTTGCCCCCTGCCTGTGTTGTGAGTGGGAGGTGGGCCACTAGCGACTAGAGAGTGGTATATGGCTAAAGAGAGAGGCAAACTAATTACCAGCTAATGGTTCAATTGTCTGGTTTTATAGACCGTAGGCAGTATTGGCCACTGATCCGGTGCTTGTAATGTGATGGTCATTAGCCCTGCCCAAGTTTCACAAAGGAACCTCATCAAGTAGCGTTGCACTGCAGGCTTACTTCAAGAATATCTATTGTTTATGTTAGATCATTTTAACAGTTTTAAGGCTTTGTGTGTGTGTGTGTGGGTGTGTGTTTCTGACTTTTACAAGCAGTTGCACAAATTGCACAATCATGTTCTGATAAAATTACTTCCTTATTGCTTTTCTAGCTACTTTCATATTCATATTGATATTTATGATAATCCCAGAGTCTTTGTTTTCACAAGTCATCCATGGGAGTGGAACTCTTGTAAAGCAATCCAATAGTCTCCGTTGTTATGAGAAGAAATCTGTCTTTGGTGTAACAAATATGGACAAACAACATGTTGTCTCTTCCAGCCTTTGGACGTGATCAATGTCGTCCATATCCGAGGCTGCACGGCCGCAGTGTTCCTCTGGCTCTCGGACAACTATAAGATCATAGCTGGACTGTTGTTGGGAATACTTCTGCCTCAGGTAAACGTACGCATGTGCACATTAAACAAGAATGACTGTGAAACACTTTGTATGATGAAGGGGAACTTTGCTGCTTTTCAACCGGCTTTGTATCATTTAAATGTGGGTAGTATATGGAAATGAACAATGTTTACCTTTCCTCCATGTTGCCTGCACCCAGATCTCCCCGCTACTATTGTCATCCGACAACGCAAATCTGTGCTGAGCTGCGCATGTGTTTTTCACCCTGTATCTCTGATGCGGACGGATGGAGATACGGTTGAGTTCCCCTTTAAGGTTCAACAAGCAGCTTTGCGAGTCTGAGAGAATCGGCTCCCATCGGTTTGTCTCACAGTAAGGTGGTCCGCTGAACTGAGGAGACCCCATTTGTCTTCACTACTTTCTAAATTAACAATGGTCTCTCTCTCTCTCTCTCTCTCTCTCTCTCTCTCTCTCTCTCTCTCTCTCTCTCCCTCCCTCTCCCCCTCCCTCCCTCCAGTTTTTCGGCCTGGTGGCCAGCTGGCTGTACATCACGCGGGTGGAGGACGCCATTGTTCAGTATCAGAGCGTGAGCCACGTGGACGGACTGCTGGACCGGAGCGCTGGGCAGCAGCGGACACCCCGGAGGCACAACCGCGTGTCCAAGTGGTACAAGTGCATGCCCGACTTCGACTGAGACGCCCCCCCCCCCATGACTCCTCAACCTCAAGGAACCGTTGCTGTGCTCCGTCTACCGATTGACTCACCGCGTGTCGTCACCGTGTGTCATCACCGTACCATTTCCTAGTTGTTGTTTTTTTTCTGTCTAATAACGCAAGTAATTAGTGCCCAGGGGATGGAGGGATTTTAATGTCAGCCGTTGGATAGCCATTTTTAAAACCGCTTTACAGTTGCAGTTGTGGTTCTGATGCAGTATAGATGAGGGACAATGGAAAGGCAGTGTGAATAATTTTGACCTACTCATTTGGTCCTAACCCACTTTACTTACCTGGCCTAGCTATGCTATGCTAAGCTAAGCTACCACTCCTGAAATGAAGAGTCTTATCAAGACACTCACGCTCAACATTCATCAGGGTTAATACGTGTAAACCCATACCAAGTCCTGCCTATTATGTCCACTATGTCCACTCATCTGGAAGCTATCGTATGCATGTTGGATGCAGTAGTAGTGAAACTCTCTTTTCTTCTCAGGTTTGAATATATTGTTGTATGCATAAATATATACCAAATATATATATATATATACCGAAGACCAGAGTAAATCCGTTGAAATCTGCAGATAAAACATAAGTGTTTATATACATTTAGGTAAATCACTGTAATAGATACATTTTTTTATGCTTTTATTCGTGTTTGAACATTTAACTTTTTTGAGGTGAGGTGGGGGAAACTAAATTTTATGTTTTCTTTCTTTGGCTTAACTCGATTACTCGTGACTCCAACTATCAGCAGCAGTCACAATGAGCACATGTTTTGTATGTATTTAACGCTAGAAGCGACATGGTTGATGCCTAGCCGTTTACTCAGGTCGATATGACAGAAATGGGCTGTGTTGGTGCATTAAAGGTGTGCACAAGTACTCATGACTTGTGTATCATGTTTTTATTTGAAAATGTGAATTAGCCTCTCTGATGCTGAAAACCTTACATTTTAACTGTCGTGTTTTGAGTTAAGTGTAAACCTGTTGTTCGCCTTTCTTGGAGATCACTGAAGCAGTCCTCGACGTGAGAATGTTTGCACTGATTCACAGAAAATGTATTACCCGATGTTTACGCTTGTGAGGACACGTCTCAATACAACAAGTGCCTGACGTTAACGAAACACTTCAGCTGTGTATCCGAAGGTTTTCCACCTGTTTTTGTTGTCTTATTCTTCTGCCACAGTTACTGTTCTCAAGATAGTGTGCTTCACAGTGCCACACTTGGACATCAAACTGTTTCAAAATGTTTTTAGGATTGAATGTAAAATGTGTACTTGACTTTTAGGATTGAAAATAAAATGTGTGTTTGATTTTGAATCTGTTTTGCCTTTTGTTTGGCCTGACTAGTAACACTGTTACTATCAACAGTGATAATATGCATCTTATCAGTGTGTGTGTGTGTGTGTGTGTGTGTGTGTGTGTGTGTGTGTGTGTGTGTGTGTGTATTTGCCCTTGAGGTGTCGGTCACTCCCTTGGCTCACCATGGATTCACTGTATGTTTGTATTGTATGTAGTGTACGCAGCTAATCTTTTCAATGTACCGTATATAGGTCAAGTAAACATAGCACTGTGGATATTCTCAACATGCAGAACTGTAAAGTAACTGGAGCGTACACTGCAGTTACATACTCACCTGCAAATAGGAGGCCCACAGACTCTTCTGCCTGCAAACAATACAATGTTTGTGTCAGATTTATCTCCAAATGCTATCAGCTGTTCTTTAATCCAATGTCCAAATTAAGTTTCCTCCTTTATTACTTATGTGTTGTATAAACACGGCTAATTAGTTACAACACAACCACCCCCAGGTTAAAGACCATCGTCAACCCTTTGTAGGACAATAAGTCATTTCATTGGGAAAATTCTTCCTTGAGTTTAGTTTGCATGACCGTTGCGAAGACTATCATGTTGAGTTCTTAAATATCCGTCAATTTTTTCTTTTGTCGCAAGCACTAGGTAAAACAATACTTAATTAACGCTATATAAGGAAAGACCTTACCAATAAATACTGTAGCTGCTCACAGATGCCTGCCTGCATGTCGGCCACAAACGTTCTGCAGACAAGGTCCAAGTAGTAAGCAATCATCATTGAGTCCCCTTCCTCCGTCCATCTCTAACCTCTAGTGGGAGTTGAGTAATGTAAGAGTGATCTCAGTATAGCTCTGTTGTACTACACTCCCCCATCTTCCTTCCACCCTGCTGTTAATATTTCAGTGCTACTACCATAGAAGAAGACTTGGTAACGCAGAAGAAGCTATGTGCTAAATGTTGTGGAAGAAGTGGTCATGATGTTAACGCACTTGTTTTGTTTAGAGGTACCATTCTTTGCTTTCTCTTTCCTAATGTCAAATGCTTCCTATACCATCATTAATGTTATGTCATACTTCCTGACAGCCCCTCTCTCTTTCTGTATGTATTTTGATGTTTTGGTATTTTCATAATGGAGTATTGCTCTCTGTCTCACCTTAAAAGTTCACGATTCATCAATTCTTCAGCAAGGACAGCAAGGACATAAATCTTAACTTCAAGTTAATAAACCATATTGTACTGGTATACATCGTCATGGCTTTTTACATTGTTTCACACCTTGTAGTTTTAAGTCCACCCTGAACAGAGAGAGAGAGCCATATCTTATTTTACCCGATAAAGGCCCAGATTAGCCGCCATTTGTGAAGCCACATTAAAACGCATTGTTTGCAGTGCAGCGGTTTGATGTTTGATCGTGTGTATTCAGCTCAATTCAACCTACAATGAATTATGCAAAGATGCAGCCATGCAGCTGCTTTCCTCCTTCTATCCATTGTCCTGACACCACTGACAGGATTGCAAATACTACAACATGCATGCCCAACATTTAAAAACAGAGAAACTGAATCTCACACACACACACACACACTATATATATATTTTTTTTCACTTATGTCAGTGACCCTGATTACTAGTGATACCAAAAGTAATTTAGCTTTTTCCAGGGAAACTTCTCTTTGCCGTGGGGCCCTTGGGGGCATATGGGGAGTCTAAACTTGGTGTTGAAGGTGCAGTATTCTGGATAATTTGCATCCGCTACATTATTGACCTTATGTTCACCTCTTGGAATCTGAAAACAGAGGGCACTCAGACATGTTTTGTTATTTCTATCTATATCATCGCCTTACTGAAATAGTAACACACACAGAGAGTGAGCGAGAGAAGTCAAATTGATGTTTAATGAATTGGCCACAGCTGAGGCTAATTGTGTTGCCTTTCCTTAGTCAATCTAAAGCATTCTGTCTATAACATGTTATTACTTTCAACAGTGATTACATTTCACAGTAGGCTGGGAATAGGCAGCTGCTGTGATAATGGCTCGGTGTCAAAATAAAAAGCCAGACAATGCATGCTAAGACACATGAGGATAGTTAGTCCCGTGGATCTATGATAGATCTCTTGTGTTGCTGCTCTGCAGAGAAGGAGGTTAAAATGACTTCTCTCACTCTGCCACCGGCTGGGGTTAGACAGCCTGTCTCTCTCTCTAGCGTGTCTGTCTGCCTGTCTGCATGAATGCTCATTTACCTGGCTGTCTGATAGTGTGTCTGTCTGCATGAATGCCCTTTGATCTGCCTTTCTGGCAATGCTTGCTGTGGAAAGTTTCATAAAATCCTATCATCTCCTGTACACCTGTGTCATATTTGAACTATGAATCAGCCAACTATGACTCAGAATCAGCCAGTCCAAATTGATTTCAACCTATCAACCTGACCAGTAGTGCTTTGATTTACTTTCCCTTCTTGCACGGTAAGTCAAAGTTTACAAATTAGAAATATAATAAAACGTAGACACTTAACTTAGATAGTCCACTGTCAAAGTTGAGCTGAGCTAGCTTTGAAGTAGGGACATATTGTTGCTCAGTCCGAGCCTATTAGTAAAGTATGACCGGAGATAATTAAAACTTCCGCTTCTACGTGAAGCACTATTTCCTTACTTGGTTTTGTTAGTTCTGAGAAGTTGATTTGATATGTTGGATTTGCCTCAAGATGATTCTGCTGTTAGTGCCATTAGAGGCTTTTATCTTTTGTCTCTTCCAGTGCTCTAAGTGAAAGTATTTTTAGGACGAGTGTCTCCTTGGACTCAGAGAACAAACGGAAACTCCAGGCTCCCTTTCCAAAGACCTGTTTAAAAATCATTTGAGTGTCAAATAAACAGAAAAATCTTAGTCATTATGTAACAAATAATATATAAAGTAGTTTAGAATGTGGTGCAGACATAATAATAATATTATTATTATTGTGTAGACTGCACACCGTCTCATGCACAACTTTGACTTGAAGTTTTGCTACTCTTTCAATCATGGAAAGCCCTCAGAGACTTTTCTAACACCTCTGTATATATTTACGTTTACATTTACATTTAGCTGACGCTTTTATCCAAAGCGACTTACAAGTACTTAACTATTTCAGGGACATTCCCCTGGAGCAACTCAGGGTTAAGTACCTTGCTCAGGGGTACAATGGTGGCAGACCTGGGGATCGAACCCATGACTCTCCGGTGCTCCGTCTGGAAGCACTGTTCCTTACCCACTAGACTACCACCACCCTCCACTAGACTACCACCACCCTATCAAGGGATAATCTTGGGGTGACCCAACATCTCAGCCAATATTGCTGCAGGTCATGCCTGTAGATTGTCTCTCGACAACATTCACAAGGTGTGCCTTATTGCTCACAAGCGGAGCAGGTCAAACCCAGTTTGGTCCATGGATGCACCAATTATTTTTTGCAGTCTCTCCTCTCTCTCTAGTCTCTCTCTGTTGGCAGGGCTTTCTGACTCTGCCACTTGACCACTGCAGTTCATCCAGAAAGCTGTTGCACAAAATGGTTCTCAATTAACCAGCACTCACTCACGCCAGTCCCCTCCTCCTCTGGGCTCTCCCTTGGCTGCCCACAACAGCTGTTGCTAAATGGCATAACGTTATGTAAAGCGATGACATTGTTATATCCCAAAATGTTTTAATAAATCAACTGGCAAATTCAAAGTCAAAACCAGTAGCTTAGACGGTAATTTAGAGTACCGTGTGGCAAGAAAGAGCACAATTTAGAAATATGACGGCTGCTGGCAGGAAGTGAACCAGGCAGGCTGGCAGGAAGTGAAGCAGGCATGAGAACAGGTGAGGTATCGAAGGATAACTAGTGAATTACGAAGATTAGATACTCTGCCCCAGCCCCACGAACTGCATGTTTTCCTTATGTCTCGTTAAACAAATGTGACACTTGTGTTGATTTCTCATTCTGTTCTGTGTTCTTTGTTATTTCAGTTCCTTGGTTATGCCCCTGTGTGTCAGCTCCTCTTGTTTCTACCTGTGTTGCTTTTCTGTATTTCTGTATTTGTTTTGGATCCCAGTAAACTTTCGAGAAGTCAAAAAGTAATTGTTCTTTGAGTTTCCCAGTGGTGGTTAAATTATTAAAATGCAATTATTGTACAACACGGGCCACTCCGCGGAGGAGGTATTCTAGTCCAGAGGACATTTTGTGACTTGTGCCTCCTCGTATCTTTAGATTGACGAGGAAGTCTGGTGATTGTGTAACGTTCCTTTCTAATCAACCACCTTTGAAGTGTCCTTGGGCAGGGCACTGTGCAAAGTGTTTAAACAATCACACACTCCCAGAAGGAACCTACCTATAGCTGTTAATAACAGCCGAACAGTTTGGGATAAAAGTTAAAGATATTTAATTTGTTATTAAATAGTTTCGTTTTGTCGAGCACTCTTCAACCCGTTCAGCTAGGCCTATGCATTATTTATTTTATGTCTGTTTATGCAGATTGAATTACAATATTATATTGACTGCAGTATGATTTGCAGAAAAAGATAAACTGCTGAAACTAACCCTAACGATTATGAATGAAATCTTTAATAGCAGCATATGTATTCACAATAGATAGATTTTTTTACTGGCTTGTAGGCTATTATAGAGAAGATATAATAAAAAACTGTTCTCATGCCAGTCAGCCGGTAAGATCGAAAGAGGCCAATAATAATCAGATAATCTCCATTAGTCAACTGCAGACAAATATAGTACATAAATATAGTATATACATATAGTATATGATATACTAGTTATCCTGATCATTACAATGTAGGGACATAGATGTAGGTCAAGGCAGTACTGTTAGTTACGCAGCACTGAGTCAACCAATGGTCATTTATCTGATTTTATTTCACATCTTTCTTTCTGTCACCGCATTCTCTGTGTTTTTCTCCATCTTTCTCTCTGTCTGTCTGTCTTTCTGTCTGTCTTTCATTCTGTTTGTCTTTCTTTCTGTCTGTCTGTCTGTATTTCTTTCTGTCTGTCTTTCTGTCTGTCTTTCGTTCTGTCTATCTGTCTTTCTTTCTGTCTGTCTGTCTGTCTTTCTTTCTGTCTGTCTTTCATTCTGTCTGTCTGTCTTTCTGTCTGCCTGTCTTTCTTTCTTTCTGTCTGTCTTTCATTCTTTCTAAATAATAATAATAATGAATTGCCTTTATAAATAGCAATTTTTTTCAAGGCACTTAAAGTGCTTTACATAGTGTGTGTGTGTGTGTGTGTGTGTGTGTGTGTGTGTGTGTGTGCGTGCGCATGCGTGTGTGTGTGGTGGGAAATCACACCTCATCCACTACCAGGGTGTAGCACCCACCTGGGCGATGCACGGCACCCAGTTTGCAGTTTGTGGAGAGATGTTTTCTTTCTTTCAATTCCAGATAAACCAGAGGAGGGAGGACACAGACAGATGGTTAATCAGCCTACGCTTTGAGTCTCAATCATTAAATGTGACCATAGTGATCAGTGGGGAGCTGATGATATGCAGCCCACACCAGAACGCGCTCCACAGTCTGCACTCCAGTAGCAGAACACTACATGATGCTCGACATCTGCAGCGGGTGAGTTCCAAACGGAATACAAGACTGTGTGTGTTGTTGGTGGCTGGTTTAAGCAGCCTCACCTGACCCGAGTCAGGCTGATTAGACTCTGGGGCTGGGTGAGGCTGCACACCTGTGGTGCATTGGCCAATCAAGGCACGCAGGATAAACCAGCCATCACCACACACACACACACTCAATGTCAGTGTTCACCACCTGCTGAGAATTCATTGTCAACCCTGCAATAAACCGGTTTCTACATAGCATCTGCCTGTGTCCTGTTGTTGGAGGAGCCCAGAAAGGCCACCTAGGTGGTGTGTTCTCACACCCACGCGTGTAGCAGGGTTCTTGTCTACAAAGACCATTCCAGAGCCCTAAATCGTTAAGCATACTTTATGTACCCTATTTTATGTTCTCTGTGTCTTAGTGTTTCAATAACATAATGGTAGTTTGTGAAGGATCTGCAACAATGTAAAAATGCAATCATGATTTAAAACGGCCAAGTTACATGAGTACTGAGCTGAAAATATGAATACCTCAAATAAATAGATAAGTATAGTCTGTAATAATGTAATAATACTGTAATAATAATAATGTAATAATAATGTAATAATACTGTACTGTCAATACAGTACAGTATTATTACATTGTCTCTGTCCACATGTCTCTGTCCCCCCCCCCCCCCCCCCCCCCCCCCCCCCCCCCCCCCCCAAACAACAACAACACAAAAAAAAAAACAACACCCCCCCAA
>OOFB01031028.1:11033-28328 GCA_900323305.1 Trachyrincus murrayi
CCCCCCCCTTCTCCCCCCCCCCCCCCCCCCCCTGCCTACACAAACATGACACTTGAAGTATCACATGCCCAGAAGTGTCATGTACCATTAATGTACCAACATGTCCTTATATGGCTCCAGAGACTGGAATTTCTCCACAGCAGTGATAAATTATGCGGAGAAGTAAAATATAACACAAGAGCTAAATTGTAAATGGTCCGACAGTAAAACTAGCATGTTTCGCTCCAGCCTGCATATTCGTAGTCTACAAATAATTTTTTACATTTAATTGAAACACAATTCAATTAAAAACTAAATGGGCAATAGCAATGCATCAATAGGCTACTGAAAAAAACGGACTTCAAAAACTGCGAGCAGTAAAATCGGTGTGTATATGAGCTTTGATAGAGGAGGGACGAGAGAGTGAGGAGATGCAGCGCTGGAGTGCTTTTGGTTCAAAGGTTAAAACAGAGGTATGAAAGAAAAAATTTGCTTTATAGTGTTGTTTAAATGAGCGTGACCCAAGGTTCACTAAGTATTTATCGTTTGCTGTTGTAAGAATATTGCCAGACACAAACTGTAGTTTACAGAGAGAGAGAGAGAGAGAGAGAGAGAGAGAGAGAGAGAGATGTGACAAAGAGAAAGAATGAAATGCCAAGGTTTGAATGGGTTGAAAAAGGCAACCATTGTTTCCACATTAGTCGACGTTAAGATGATAATAGGTAACAGTTTATGAACAAGGCATTTCAGTATGAGCAACTCTAGGCTACTATAAACTATTTACTAGTTGAGACCATCTAGCCACTTTCTTTCCAAATTAAAGTAAATTTTTCTTTTCTGACCGCTAACTTATCAGAATGGATCTTATCACTTAACATTTTATTCAACTTTTTATTCTTTCTTTCTTTTTGCCTGAATTTGTCATTGCAGATCCTTGTAATGCGAGGGTTAGGCGTTACAAAAGTTTTTAAAAAAAGACTGAGGCTAATTCATTATATGAGCATTCATATTGACATACATAATCACTATTATGTGCGCTGTTTATTGTTTTTCAAGTGCCAGTCATAATATAATTACTGACAAATTGTCTAGAAGTCTCACCAAGCCTTAAAATAAGTGCAATATTATTAAATATTTGTTTGTATGTAAACACTTTTAACAATACTACACTACCTCCACCTTCTGGCCACAAGAATCCCTCGCACAGTAAATCAACCAAACCTCCATTACAATGTCTCTGAGGCATAGACGTGGTCTAACGGTTGAATCTATGGCTAACTTCTTATATATATATGGTTTCTTTTCCCCCCAGATATAGCTGCAACTTTGATTTCAGGGAACTCTTTTAGAAATCATGAATGGCAACATATAGGCATTTAGTAGGACTCAAAACCAACATTAATCTCATGTTAGGTTTTAGTTTTCTCTTTGGCAAAACAAGGCAGCACTTTCATGCTGGGCTTCTTTGACTTTGAAGTTCAAATAGCCATTATAGGTGGGTGTTTTATATGTGAGCCTGTTGATAGAGCTCCCACAGCTTTCAATGAATGAGATTAGGGACAAGTATAAGCCGTCCTGCATGTTGTTAAATGTGTTCAGGTCACCATTAACAACAACATCAGCGCTTATAATCAGAAGACGGAGGCTTGTTGAGTCCCTCAATATTTTTTGGGCACACTGGCTTTTATCAGTCTGTGTATGCCTACCTAGTATGTATGTTTCTCCGCGTATGTTGATATGATGTATTGAAAAAAGCTCAAAACAGTGTTCAGGAAGACAATAAATTACATTTACAAAAATGTTTTAATAGGTTTTGTTGTGAACCTATAGATCCTACACATCATACAGTCACTTTAGACACACCCGTTCTTACATGCACATCATCTGTCAGTCACCTTACAACCACTTTCCTCTCATGTATAATCATCTCATTATCACTCCATCCACTGAGTTATTTATAGGAGCCTACATTGTATTGCATTTACCTTAACGAGTTTCTACTCCGAACCACAGGGGGCAGCATATCGACGACTCACTCATCCAAAAAAGCGTCGGCGGAAATGGACCCTGACGTCACTTCCTCTACGCGAAACGACGCATATTGGCGCCGCGAATATTTGTGTAGGAGTTTTTCATCAATTCTTGAAGGCTGATGAACTAACCTGTCTAGCCTTGGTTAACATGGAGCGGACTAAACTAAAGAAAACCAAGGTTAATAATCAGACACTTTAACACAATGATGTTTAAAGTGCTATGGTGGTCAAATCTTTAGTGATTATTAGGCTGTTTATCTTCATACTGTATTACTGCGTGAATCACACTGTTGCGTAATGAGCGGCAGTACCACCCATATGTCAACCTCTGAGCTCATGCTCAGCTCAGTATTTCTCTTCGTTCAGACTCTTGTAGTCTTGTAGTATTACACTTCAGGAGATCTAAAAATACAAATACAAGTTTTAAAGAAGATGGATGTTTGAATATGACTGTTGCATGATGCGTGTTGTGTCTCCAAGGTGACCACGGGGGGCCAGAGGAACCTCCTGTCCTTCTTCTCCACGGGCAAGCAGAAGGTACACGACATCTGCTTTCTCCTTCCTTGTTCTGGTTCAACTTGGCATTTTACCTGCTGTTGTTCTATGTATTTACTTGCCTTGCCTTATTTTGCAATTTGTTAGCATCTGCTCTTGTGTTTTATGATTTTTGTTTGTTAAAATTGTATTCTTTTGTGTGTTATTGTCTTATTTTGTGTGCTTGTTTGACACTGTTGCTCTCAGGGCTCAACATCTACCGTCAAATCGTCAACCACCAAGACCGAAGCTTGGAGCAGAATTAGTAAAACCTTCCCCACTCTCTCCCCCACCAAGAGGAGCATCCTGGGTGTTCTGGAAAACATTCTGCCCTCCTCTCCAGAGCTCCTTCCGTCCGTCCCCGAGACCCCCGAGAGCCAGATTAGGCCCACCCCCGCCCTAACCTCCAGAGACCCAGGCCAAACCCCCAAGCCCAGCACAGAGGCACCCAGTCCGGGGAAGTCTCCTCTTTGCCGAAGCCCCCGCTCCAGACGAGTGTACGTGCGGAGGAGAATGAGAATGGATGTAGAGCACGAGAACATGACAGAGGAAGCGCTTGATTCAGGGAAGCAGCTCTCCAGTCCTGAAGAATCCCACAGTGCCAAGAGGCCCAGAACCAGCAACATACAGCTGACACACTACGCCACTGGCCATGAAACCAGTAACCCCGTTGAAATAATACCCGCCAAACAATGCTTTTCCGAAGGCTGCTTTGAGACGGATCGGTCTGGAGAGGTTCAAAGTTCAGAGCTCTTCTCTCGTAGAGCTAACAAAGTGACCCTGATCGATGTTCAGCAGAGCGCGACATCGCTGAAGCCCCTCTCTGAGATGGCCGTTTCACCGGATCTATCCCGAGAGCGATCTGTGTTCACTATTATAAAAGAGCAGAGGGATCCTACGGCAGAGTTCAGCCTAACGGTGCCTTCACCACAACCTCTGAGCACGGCAGCTGGTGCAGACGGATACCCGACAAGCCACGCAGTCATGTCACACATTGATGACATCATCAAGGGAGCGGCGGAAGCTACCGATCCAGCCGTGACCTCATCAGAAGGAGACAGCCGTGCCGTAACATTGTCTGGTCTGGGTCAGTTGTGGACGTGGTTTATATCTGAGTTACTGTGGTTTTTTTAAATCCCCCCACTGAACCTGATTGCTGTGGTTTCCCTTGCTTCTAATTGGCTCGACCACGCTTGCTTATTTTTCTACACAAATGCAGCTGCAGCGCCCTCGGAGTTTCCTCTGGATGAAAAATGGTTTGAAGATGAGATGGAACAGATCTCTGACCTTGTGGAGCAGAAGGCAGCTAAAGTGAGCAGGTAAGGAACACCCCTTCAAAAGTCCAAGGAGGATACAGTGGGCCCATGGCGCTCACGTTTCTATTTTGCCTCCTGTAATGTACAGTGTATATTATCTACAGAACATTTCATCATCACAGAAGAACACAGAATAAGTCTCTAAGTCTACGGTAGGCTGTTTTGGGTGTATGTGCCGTGGCTCTCCTAACCCACTAAAATCATGCCATGGCCTGTGGCTTCTTCTTCCTACTCTTCTTCTCCCATAGCAGAGTGCCTGACCATGTGATCTTGTCCGGGGGCATCAGCAACCGTTACTGGGTGCTGGAGGTGGAGGAGCGGCCCGGTCAGAAGATACTGACCATCACTTGTTCTAAAACCCTCCAGCCCACAGAGACTTGTCTGCTGAAGGATGGCTGGTCAGTGTTTCCTGTGTTTGTGTAGTGTCTGTGCGTGTGGCTAATGGTAAAGGGCTGTGTCTAGAGTGTCTAGAAGTGTCGGCTGGGTGATGTTTTTCCGTCTTCATTCACCCTGGCAGTGTTGATGCCAAAATTGAACACTTTTGCGCTAGCACAACGACAATGTATGTATTTTGTTGCATCTCCAGGGAGACGACCCCCGTGTCCCGTGGCAGCGTGGTGCACCTGGAGGGCCAGTGTTTGTCTGGCTGCTGGCTGGTGGACCAGGAGCAGGGCTTCCTGGTTCTGCTGCCTGACATGCTCATCTCCGGGACCAGCATCTCCAACTCCATCCGCTGCATGAGGTGCGCGGTGCTGAGTGAAATGTTCAAGGTAAGAGCTAGCTGTGTACCGTTGAGCTAGCTGTGATCCCTGGCGTTTATTAGATGCGCGAGTGGCACGTTTCATGCTCTTGTTTATTGTGTTACTAGTTTCACTTTTCAGAATTGTAAAATCCCATTGCACATTACGCATCAAAAATATTAAGAGGCAAAACTGTTGTAGTGGTAATGTAGCTGTGAATTTGTAAGTACCTCACCTGTATAGCGTTTTGGATGAAAAGTGTACGATTGAGAAATTACTATTACTATTTAGTACTACTATTACTATTTAGTATTACTATTCAGTCCTTTAGCAGGTGTTTTTATCCAAAGCAGCTTACAATGAATTCAGAGATGGGTCATTAAGGAGCCGTTGGGGTTAGGCATCTTACTCTGACCTACATGTGGTCTGTGGACATTGGGGTTCAAACCAGGAACCTTTTTGGCTGGGAATCGAATGCCTTAAAAGAACGCCCGTTCTTACAATCATCGTTTTCCATTCTTGACCAGGTCTTGAACAGAGTCCATGTCTTCTTCCCGCTTCATGTCATGCTCTCCGTTTCTTCTGTCTGCAGAGTTTTGATGGCGGTTCGAAGCAGATGCTGAACGGCACCATGGTCCACGAGGTGTTCCAGAAGGCTGCTACGGCTAAAGACTTCTCCATGGAGAAGCTGTCCGCACTGGCCGACCAGGCCCTCCACAGCCCACAGCACCTGGGGAACATGTAAGCAACCGACCGACCAACCTCTCATGAAGGGGCATCGCTGATGCAGACCATGCAAGGTTAGCAAGGTCAGCCATGCAGACCGATGCTGATGTCGCCTGGAAATAGCTTGAGGTTGGATTAAAGTATGAAAAAGTGCCGTGTGTAATATGTTGCATCTTGTTTTTGAAAATATTACCACGTCTGATAAAAGTGTTTCTGTGTTTCTGTCTCTCTGTGTGTGTGTGTGTGTGTGTGTGTGTGTGTCTCTGTGTGTGTGTGTGTGTGTGTGTGTGTGTGTGTGACCCTGTAGGTACAGTTTGGGCATGACACAGGAAGAGATGAGACAGGAGCTGCAGGCCTACCTCCCCTGCCTCCGAGGCTGGGCCAACAACTACCTCCACCCCTCCACGCCGAAGCCCATCAACCTTAAACTGTGGGTGAACACGCTAAGAGACACTATTAATACTATTAGCACTATTATTTAGTAATTTAGCACTTGGACTTTGGACACTTTTATTTATTCAAATGCGTGTCATTAAGGAACACCTTGCTCAAGGATGCCTGTTGGTACATTGGGGATCGAACCCAGCACCTTTCTGCTGGAAGTCGAACACCCACTAGCCACCACACTATTCTACCCCCCCCCCGTCATAATCCTCTCCTTTCCATCAGACCGAGCAACAGCAGGGGGGCGTTGTCCCGGGGGAGGCAGCCCCCTCCGCCCGTCTACACGGTGCTGGAGCTGGCGGACATCGAGGAGAACATCTGGTCGCCTCGCTTCGGCCTGAAGGGGAAGATCGATGTGACGACGCGCGTCCGCGTCCACAAGACGGGCCGCGACGGACGCCCGGTCACCCAGGAGATGGTCATGCCGCTGGAGCTGAAAACGGGGAAGGAGAGCAACTCGATAGAGCACCGTAGCCAGGTCCGTTAGACAATGAGGTTTTGTTACGGCCAGAGTTAACACCGCTTCATATAAGATGTTTTGCCTGTAGGATCAATAAAGTACAATCTTATCTTAGCTTATGTTATTCTTGATACTTTCTTTCAGGGGTTCCATCAGATCTCCGTTCTGTGTCTGACGGAGCCCTGAAGTCAAGTTTACTTGTACCCGTGTGTCTAGGTGATCCTCTACACCCTAATGGGCCTGGAAAGGCATGCTGACCCTCAAGCTGGTCTGCTGCTGTACCTGAAGACCGGAAATCTGCACCCTGTGGTGGCCGGGCACATGGACCGCAGAGGTACACACAGACACACACACACGCATGTTACTTGTGTACATTCAGCAGTTCCATATCGCATATGGGGTTGCATTGCGGCGGGTGTTTTTACGTCACTCAAACTTGCTGCTGACCTCGGCCCTCCCTTTCTGTGTTGAGCCCAGAGCTTCTGAAGCTACGGAACACGCTAGCCCATCACCTTGGCAACCTCATGGAGAAGGTGGAGGGAAGGAGCCGGTTGTCTCAGCTGCCAGGGGTCCTGGCTAACAGACAGATCTGCCAGTACTGTCCGCAGAGGAGGAACTCTGCTTTGTATGAGAGGTAAACACCAGAGCATGACAGACGGGCAGGTGAAGGTTATCAAAGCCTGCCCATCGATAAACTTGATTCATTCTTTCATCGTCTGTTGATAATGACATCAATTGAGGGCAATTTCTATGATTCCAGAATATAGCATGCATACTATATGGCCAAAATGTGTCATATAATATTGGTATAGAAGATTTAATTATGGCGTTCGTGCTTATTCCTGTTGTATTGCATGACTTCCACCCTTATGTTTAATCTTAACGTCTGTACCCTGGGTTCTCGTGATAACAATAATAATGATCATCATCCCGTCCTCCAGGGTGGTGGAGGGCTCCTCTTCAGATGTCCCCCAGGATGCGATGACTGACTTCCTGCAAGAGGAGACCGGACACCTGGCCGGGCCACACCTCAGCTACTTTTCCCATTGGCTGCTGCTCTGCTGCCTCGAAGCTGCCACCATGGACAAGAAGAACGGCCGCAGGCTTGTCTGGCTGCAGACTGCCGAAGAGAGGTCAACTAAAAATACATCCTGATTGATATGGAAACTAGCATACAATGTAGTTTATATATCCTAAGGATCTATTACACTCCACTCTTATTAGCTATGTCTAATAATTTTAAAGTATGAAATAAAGTATATTGTCCAAAAACCTTTTACGCTACATAAGCAATATGAACTGATTGTCAGGTCAAATGTGTAATGTGCATTCAGCTCTTATGAAATCCTAAGCAGAAAGGTAAAATGCAAAGTTCACATCGTCAAATTGTGTGTTGACTAAACTACAATTACAACATACTTCATAACCAATGCCAATATTTTTCACTCTGTCACATTTGCCAGTGGAAGCGAAAACAATTTCCCAACTCTGGGACTCTAGGATTTGCAACAAGCCTGCCTATTGGTTGGTCACGTCTCTCTTTCTGTGTGTAGGGAGAAGAGTGGGGGGGCTGTGGGAAATCTTCAGATCACTGGCCCGGTGACTGTCCAATCAGAAGGAGTTTTCCTGCATCGCTTCCAGCGACGGACTCCGACCTCACGGCAGGAAATAGGCGGTGGTTTGGCCGACGGGGACCGCATCGTTGTCAGTGACCAGGAGGGCCGTCTGGTTGGCCTGGCAACCGGCTATATGTGTGATGTCACCAAGACATCGGTCGGCTGCACTCTGGATAGGTGAGGGTACACACACACACACACACACACACACACACACACACACACACACACACCAACGGTAGCATCCACCATGCAAAGTCAGCATGCAACATGCTTGCAAGGAGCAATCACCAGGTTTGATTGTCTTTGTGCTACTGACAATCAAACATATTTACATTTACTTGTCCATGGAGTACCAACGGTATTATTATGTATTGTGTGTGTGTGTGTGTGTTTCCTCAGTGAGTGTCTGCGAGAGCTGGTTGTGGACCTTCGTCCTCCACAGTTCATCTCCAACCTCAGCTCCGTTCTGCCCAGAGAGGCAAAGGACACGGTGGCCAATATTCTCAAAGGTTAGAAGCCCATTTACTCTGCCCTGCTGTGCTCTCTGCTCCCCCGTCTGTACTCAGAACCTGAACAAAGGCAAAGATAAAGTCATTATTTTTATTTTATTTTTTGCCAGCCTTCACTTTGCTTCAGCTACACTATAATGTATTAATAGAAACTCAAGCGATCATTACCTCTGTGTATTCTGTGATAGTTGGTATTTTGACTTGATTTGGATTTACTTTGTCTGTTTTCTGTGTGTTCTGTTCATCCCGCGTAGTTTTTGCTCTGCTCTCAGTTATGGTCTTATTCTGCTCATGATATCTTTTAAAGTAAATGTTGTGTGTGTGTGTGTGTGTGTGTGTGTGTGTGTGTGTGTGTGTAGGTCTGAACAAGCCCCAGAAGCAGGCCATGAAGAAAGTGTTGTTGTCTAAGGACTACACGCTGATCGTTGGGATGCCTGGAACGGGCAAAACCACCACCATCTGCACCCTGGTGAGAGAACCGACCGGTGACCGTGTGCCTGGTCATACCTTCAGCGTCTCTCTCTTCTCAGCTCAAATCCTAGGAACTACCATTTCTTTAATCTCTTGCTGTCCAACTTTTTATTTCCTTCTACGCTATAGAAGGAAATTATATTTTTTGCCTCTCTTCCAGTCATTATTAGTTTATTCCGGCGGAAATATAATATTTGATTCATGCCAATGAAATTCTTACGACAAGGCTCATGTCACCTGGGTAACATGAATACATGAGATAAGAAACACACAAGCAGCAATAATACAATCTAATTGAAAATAGAACAAACTCTGAAACGCACAACAGCAATATGATTCCCGATTCCTCGTTGTGGCCGGCAGGTCCGTATTCTTCACGCGTGTGGCTTCAGCGTGCTGTTGACCAGCTACACCCACTCTGCCGTCGACAACATCCTGCTGAAGCTCAAGCGCTTCCGGGTAGGATTCCTGCGCCTGGGCAGGGGTCAGAAGGTGAGTTTGGTTCTGATCGTCCACGTCACTTTGTAGTACGACGTTGCGAATGCATTTGTTTTTGTAAAGCCCAGCTCCTCTGTTGAAAACAGGCTGCTGTTTCCATAGCAACGGGACACTTTGCTCAGTCAGTATGCTGATTGACAGTAGAGGCGGTTCATCCAAACAAGCCTGGTTTTATAGTTGCCTGTAGCTCCCTTATCCATACCAGCCAGAGAGTTGGTGATTGTGGATTGATTGGCCAGTCCAGCACAATACACGTTAATCTCTCTAATCTTCTGAAATGCACCCTCCAACTGTCGTCTTCCTACAATGTAATCTGCTTTGGTTAACGAAAGTGTCTCTAAACTGAAACTGAAAGTGTGAATAACCTCATTTAAACACTTGGAAAGTATTAAGAAGCCTATTGCTTGACAATTTGGTATTATTATTTATTCATGGGCTATTTGTCTCTCTCTCTCATGCCCTCTCATCCTCTCTCTCTCATGCCCTCTCATCCTCCCCCTCTCTCTCTCTCTCATCCTCCACCTCTCTCTCATCCCTCTCATCCTCCACCTCTCTCTCATGCCCTCTCATCCTCCACCTCTCTCTCTAGGTACATCCAGAGATCTTACCCTACACAGAGACTGAGAGGAGAAAGGGCGTTAACACGCTGTCAGAGCTGGAGCAGCTGTACAACAAGGAGGTGAGCACCCTCGCCAGTATTTCAATTATTACCAGTCGAGGATGGCATGCTAATGGAGGACAATATATTGTTAAAATAAAAAATATATATTACCAAAATACCTTGTATAAATGATTACTTATTACAAAACTAAACATCCAATCCCCTGCATCTCTCCTCTCTCTCTCACTCCAGCTGGTTGTGGCCACCACCTGCATGGGCATCAAACACCCCATTTTCACACGTCGCCGGTTTGATTTCTGCGTGGTGGATGAAGCGTCGCAGATCAGCCAGCCGGTGTGCTTGGGTCCTCTGTTTTACGCCAAGAGGTTTGTTCTGGTCGGGGACCACCAGCAGCTGCCCCCAATCGTCCAGAACCAAGAAGCCCGGTAAACGTGTGTGTGCGTGCGTGTGCGTGTGCGTGTGTGTGTGTGTGCTGTTTAATGAATCCTCTCTTCTGCTAGGTCTATGGGGATGGATGAAAGCTTGTTTAAGCGTCTCGAGCTCCACAGTGAAGCAGTGGTCCATCTTAATGTTCAGTACAGAATGAACAGGTAATCAAACCTGCCCAGACTTTTTGTCTTTATTATTATTAGGGATACACCGATATATATCGGGCAATATTGGCCAAAATGTGTAATATTGGCATAAAAATGTACAATATTATGTCATTATACAACTGTAATTTAAAGAAAACTATATTTTTGACCAATGCAGCCATGTTCCATAAGTGTAAACGGCCACTGTTGATGGCGTAATAACACGATGACATTTCATTTTGGTGCATCCCTACTTATTATCATTAAACCTCCTCTGTGTCTCTGCAGGCAGATCATGTCTCTCAGTAACTGTCTGATGTACGACGGTAGGCTGGAGTGTGGATCTGAGAGGACGGCGTCCGCCCTGCTAACCCCGCCATTCCTGGTTTCTGTCCAATCAGAGCTCAGCTCGCACTGTGAGGCAACCCCACAGGATTTGGCTTGGGTGCAGGCTGCACTGTTGCCCAGCAATCCAGTTTGCTTTCTTGATGCTTCACAGGTATTGCCTGTTATTTACTCAAAATTATACCACAGCATTGTTACATAATTCTTTCCTGATTTGTCAATAACGTTCCAAGGGTGTGCGGGATGCCTCTTAACAGTTCTGAATCAATGCACTCCAAATCCAACATGAAAAACAACAGTGAAATCCAACTAACGACCAGATGTTTCCTTGACAACGCAAAAACAATATGCTCAAAGGCGCCGTGGAAGAATATTTGAATTTCGGCCGATGAAGTTGATAAAAAAAAAAAAAAAATAGTTATAGATGAAAGTAACTAATATCAAATCATCGTTGGTGACTGTGGTATTTAAGCGTAATAAACCACGACAGTTTGTTGGGAAAGACGAAGCATGTTAAGGTCACATGTTTTGTTTGTAAGGTGCCTGCGTACGAGACAGTGGAGCAGGGCGGTGTCAGCAACTACACCGAGGCTGCTCTGATACACACACTGCTCTCTCTGCTGATAAAGGTACCCACACACGGCCGTCACCCGTCAACAAATATCAGGTCGATACTGTTCAGAATGAACAGCAGCACAAACTGTCATGCAGTAAAGTTCACTCACAATCTGTTGGTAAACTAGTATTTTAACAAAAGCTGTTAACTGGACTAGTAACAGCAGTTTGTTGTTTCTCTCTGTTCTTCAGGCGGGCTGTAAGGCCAGCGAGGTGGGCGTCATCGCCCCCTACAGGCAGCAGTTGAAGAGCATCTCTGCGCTCCTGCGGGCCTCTGTGTTCAGCGGCGTGGAGGTGAACACGGTGGATAAATACCAAGGACGGGACAAGAGCGTGATCGTGCTCTCGTTCGTCAGGAGTACCCAGGAAGAGGGCAACGTAAGACGCACACACACATAAACACATAAATATGTCATGGACTTGAAGGATAAAGCTACTGTAATTCTGTTTTTCTTTACTGTGTTTTATGCTCTGTTTTTTTTGTTATGGCCTTGTGTGTATGCATGTACAGTATAGTACATGTCCAGAAAGAAATTGAAAGTTGATTTTAGTTGTTTCATAGGGGGGGGGTGTCTTCAATAGGACAAACATGCAACTACACTGCCCTTATTCTACAGAGTAGAATATAAACAAATAACTGAAAGCATGACCAAGCTTTTCTCCTCTCTCTCTCTCTCTCTCTCTCTCTCTCTCTCTCTCTCTCTCTTCACAGTTGGGGGAGCTGTTGAAAGACTGGCGGCGTCTGAACGTCGCTGTAACCAGGGCTAAACACAAGCTGCTAATGGTGGGCTCGGCGGCTACGCTACGTCGCTACCCACCGCTGGAGAAACTGCTGAACCATCTGCAGCAGGAGAACATGATATCCTTTCATGACGAGCTCCGCTGGCGTCCATGACACTACACATCTTAGTAGCAAACTATTACATCTAAAATGACCGATGAGGTCACTGATGCGGCTTCGTCCCCGTGAATGTGAGGTTTTGTGTACCGTGAGAATGCATTATTCATCAGTAACAAGTAACAATATTCGCTCAAAATGGGTATTTGTTTCTATTATGTTTTTTCAATAGTTGTTTGTGTTTTACAATATCTATTTTCAATATAGGTTGTCTGTGCCATTTATATAATGGTACCTAGAATATAACATAACCTTAATATATATATATAACATAACAAAGTTAACTCTTATCTTGTGTTCCACTGCACGTGTTTTCCTGAACTCTTTCCCCACATCATTCAGCTCCCTATGGATGCACACAAAGCTTTTCCCAGCATGCACCTGTGACGAGGGCCCCATGGAAACCATGGACCTGTGATGCCGTTATGTCAGCTAACACACCGCGTAGTAGCCAATGGATATCTGGACCTTGTCTAAAAGTGTTGTCTAAGTGGACCAATGTCCTTATTTGTATTTTATATTTGTCTTATTGTTTAACGTTTTCAAGCTAACGCTTTCAAACTGTCACAATGAAACACTATGCTTTTCAAGCTGCGATGCTACTTTTGTCAGCACATGTCCTCAGATACACAGGGTAGTAAAGAAGGAGTAGCACATGACTGACAGCCACCGTTAGAGGTTTCTAGTAACGGCGCACATACTTGTATGTAGTGGTTTATCTTACAGAGCTATTTATTTCACTTGAAGCACTGCCCTTCAGCTTAAAACTACACTGCTTGTTGGTATCATGTCACACCTACCTCCACAACAACATTGTATATGTAGACCGTGAGGAACTTGAATAATCTTATTAATTCCGTTTGTAGATGAGCTCGAGCTCTGAATACCAGAACTATCTGGGACAATACCAGTGATGTTGCATTCCGTTTGATTTGAATTCACTGTAAATGTAATCTACTACTGGTAATGCCTTTGAACCATGTTAGCATTTTCTGTATGAAAACACTCTTAATGAATAGTTTTTATAACATGACATTCACTCCCTCAGTTTAAGTCCAAGTTGTTGTCTTGGCAGTTACTTCACCCAGCATTTATAATGCAATTCAGACACGCATACCTCAGTAAGATTAAACTTTTAGTTTAGATATAAAAAATGTTTAGGTTGGCAACAAGCCATTAAAGTTAACTATAAAGTTCCAGTGTATTGCCACTGATTAATGAACTACAGCTGCAGCAGTGTAACACGCTATTTCCATAGATTGGATTAATTCATTTTAACCTTTTGAAATGTGTCTTTATTTTTATTTTTACAGTATGTCAATAAATAATTGTAATTCTGCTAATGATGGTACTGGGTGTTTATTTATTTAAAACCTATATTCATTGGCTTGAACAGTTACGAACCCAGTTTTAGGAATGTTTATCTACTTTTAATGAAGTAAAATCACCAACCAAAATAGAGTCCTGTCATCGTTGCTGTGCGTCTGCAGGTGTTCACGGTCTACAGTTATATTGTGTAACTACTAGAGCAGTAGTTCCCAACCATTTACATCGCTTTAAACCAATCAGCATCTGCCCGTAGTATCAATGTCCCAGTGGACCCATGCACATCGCACCACGCTGTGATCAGTAGTAGGCAATCTGTTCGTATGTACAGGATCTTTAATGAGAACATTTGAAAAGTTTCAATAAAATGATCATCAAATATCTATAGCTTACGAGTCCCACGACCCCACCGTCGGGGAACATTGTCCTAGAGTGTGATGGTTCCCCTCAGTACGAAGACAGTCTGTCCTGCTATGTTCACTCTCCCATCCTCTCTCACCTCTAACTCCAGCTCTCCCCCTCGTCTGGAACACTGGTAGGCTGCACATACAGACACAGAGTTACAGTAATAAGCTAGCAATAAGTTAATATACTAAATAATTCAGCAGCCAATATGAAAAGTTCCAGTTTTCCATGTGGAAAAATTTACTTGAAATTGTAGGTTAATACACTATTTAAGTACAATATTATAGCGTAGAAAAGATTTAGTATTCATGCAATAATGGATATAAGTCCACTGTTGCATATAGGTTGGTGTACATATAAAAATGTATGTTACTTTGCACAGAAGTAATGAACACTAATTACCAAGCATTTTCTTCTTGTGCAGTTTATCGGACCAATAGCAAGCTAAGACTGTATGTGCAGAACCTGCAAGAGAAAGTACCTTTAGTCATTTTACCAAAGCAAGCAATTGCATAATTACTTATAGATGTCGGTGTGTTTTTTTAAATTATTTAATGAAACAAATTTAATTTAAAAAATCAACCATAAAATCCCAATAAAATGACAATAGTCTGTTAGGAACAAACTACTGTTCGCATGGTCACATCAACATGTTTGTTTTAATGTACAAACACATCAGAATGATCATATATTATTATGTAAATAATGGAATATTTGTGCAAACATTCTACTATTCATTCAGCTTTGTAATGCAGTTTCAAGATTCATTCTTCATCATTGATGTACTTCCTCCCCCGACATGTGCAGTGTGTATGTTTGTGTCTGCGGTGTCCTGTCCTACCGGTGACCGGGTCCTCTGGGATGCCATTCCATGGAGAGAAGAAGCGAGAGTAGAAATCATAACCTGGCTGGCAGTCTGGTGCTCCTGGGGGGAGTCAATGTAAGGTATCAATGTAAGGTAACCATTATTATGTCCGTTTCTCGGTAAGCCATAGTTAGCAGTTGTTCAGAAGAGGCTACCTATCATGGTGATGATGAGTCCTTTTACTTTGCCACTCTTCTCATTGGAGAGAAGGGCGACTGGGTCCACCTTCAGACCGGTCAGGACTGACCTGGGAGAGCAGAGAAGCGAGCATGTATGCAGTGTTTTGTATGCAGCCATGACATCATTGTTCATGTAATACAATGACAGAAGGCAAGAGGGAAATAATATGTTAAGCATCAATGGTGTTAAAACAAGAACACGTCAATGACTAGGATACAAGGTTTTTCGAAGGACCATGAGAATAAGAAAAAACAAATAATAATAAATCCTAAGCATTTGGACAAAATTCCATGTGGGTCCAGAATGTGGGTCCATTCTGACCTCTCACAGGTGTCAGCCAATCGAATGAGGAGTTTCTTAGTGCTGGGGCTTAGATACACATCCTGAACCGGCAGGTTCCCTATAGCAGCCTGAATGGACATTAAGACAAAAACCATGAACTCACAAAGTCAATCACAGATACTGGCGTATTATTTGACTTGGCCAACACATTAACGATAAGGTTACGTGTCAACTCAAGGGAAAGACATGGTGTTGGTTGCATTCCTACTGCTTTCTCCTACTCACCCTGACGATGTCCTTGAATTCATTGGGATCCTGCAGATGGCAATCAGAATGTGTTGTTGTTGGTGTTATCATTCGTGTGCATTGTGTAAACCTCTGGCTACATCATGTGGCTACACAACACAACACGTATGGTAATGCCAGCACTCAGTTAACAGCACATGTAACAATGGAGTGCTGAATAACAAATGGTGCAGATGGTTTTACTCTCCAGTACTTCACGAAGGAGTACTGGGTGTGTTTGTGTTTTACTCTCCAGTACTTCACAAAGGAGTACTGGGTGTGTTTGTGTTTTACTCTCCAGTACTGGGTGTGTTTGAGCTCTGCAGCAGACATCTCTCTGTATTAAAAATGATATGCTGCTGACCTGCCTGGTGGGTGGGTTGAGAGGGAAATTCATGACAATGCGTTCCCCGCACCAGGTGACAGACAGATCGCCACTCTTCGTCTCAAACACCACGGTGGGATTTACGTTTTCTACACGAGACATACAAGACATGCCATGAATTCACACAAAGATGGTTAATACATCAACAACCTAGATGACTGAGATATTTCAGTTACAGTTTAATTTTTCAGTTTACACATAACACAATCGTAAAACACAAGCAATAGGTTGAAACAAAATAGCATTGTATACTGTTTTTATGATTGTCTAACTATTAGAAGTGCGAATGTTTAAGTGTGTCTTTTTGTGTCTTACTCTTGTGCTGAAACAGAACCGCTGCAGTGGCCAGAGTGGCGTGTCCACAGAGATTCACCTCATTGGTTGGTGTGAACCACCGGAGGCGGAACCTAGACCCTGTCAATCAGTGACATTCTCAGACATTTGGAAACAGCTCTTCCAATAAAAGATGATTAAAAACTCCTCAATAGTCACAATCAAACCACCACAAATCAAAGGCAAGTGATTTGAATCTTTGTTTATAAAAGTTACTTTGGTGCTTGTATAAAAGAAACATGTTAGGGACCACTTAAACATGTTTATAATGGAGTTATAACTTTGTAGGTAAAGTTAAACGTAGCTAGCGAGGTACTATGGAGGTTTGTTCATCGGAGTGTAGGAACTGCTGGCTATTAACTCACTAAATATATACAAGTAAACAAGAGAGGAAACATGACTTAATCCATTGGAATTCATGTGAATTCATCCTTTTCATTAATAATTCACAGTAGTTACAGTTAGTAGAACGGTTAGTAGAAATCCCTGAGCTTCGTTCATAAATCAGTGGTTGTACAGATCCTTGTCATCCTAAACTTATGTCAACAAAGCTTCTGGGCCAGACTGCTGAGGATGGGTATTTTATCACTGGCTATAGAATAGCACCATAGACAAAACCATGGCTGTCTCAACCGCCACCTATAATCATGTTGACAGTTCAGCTCACACCAGTAGCTATATGACCTATAGATCATGGTAAGCTATATGACCTATAGATCATGGTAATAGCTATATGACCTATAGATCATGGTAATAGCCCACCTGTGGTGAAGTCATCCGAGGGGCTGAGTCTGGTGATGAAAGCCGTCTCTGACAGATTCATCTCCGCTGCTATTTTTTGATAGATTTC
>OOFB01031028.1:28722-39135 GCA_900323305.1 Trachyrincus murrayi
CCAGTAGCTATATGACCTATAGATCATGGTAAGCTATATGACCTATAGATCATGGTAATAGCTATATGACCTATAGATCATGGTAATAGCTATATGACCTATAGATCATGGTAATAGCTATATGACCTATAGATCATGGTAATAGCTATATAACCTATAGATCATGGTAATAGCTATATGACCTATAGATCATGGTAATAGCTATATAACCTATAGATCATGGTAATAGCTATATGACCTGTAGATCATGGTAATAGCTATATGACCTATAGATCATGGTAATAGCCCACCTGTGGTGAAGTCATCCGAGGGGCTGAGTCTGGTGATGAAAGCCGTCTCTGACAGATTCATCTCCGCTGCTATTTTTTGATAGATTTCATCGTCAAGTTCCTGTTAAGTGTCAAAAACAAATAAGTCATGAATAATACAATTGTGTAGCCTATTATCGAGCTACATGTAAAATATAGGCTATTGGCATGCGTTCAAGGCGGTTCAAAGTCCAGAAATAGTAGGCTACAGGGAGTTAACAGTCCTAACGTTACTTCTACAATAGTTTGCACTATCAAACATTAGGCTTTTTACATGTGCGTGTAGACTATTATAAAATAAAACTCTCAGCCAAATGTTTCAACCAAACATTTAACATTCGAATTGGAAACATTGAAATATGAATAATAAAAAAATACATTGAAACGACAGATGCCGATCACCGTAAACATGACAGATGTCGGCGACAAGGTGCAAGGTAACATGACAGATGTCGGCGACAAGGTGCAAGGTAACATGACAGATGTCGGCGACAAGGTGCAAGGTGCGATTCAATAAGTTGGCCCGAAACATGCACATACTCACATGTAAAAGTGGACAAATTGCGGCCGGGTTTCCTTTGAACGGGACGTTTGTAAATGCGTCTACTGTAAACACTTCGATTTCCATTATCATTTAATGTGGACTTTTGTGGACAGACTTTAAAACTTTAATCCCGAGTCGTGCGATGCCTGCTACGGACTTCGTGTGGGTTGTTTATATAGGCCTGCCCCCACCCTCACCCCCCTCACCCCCCGCGGCCCTCTTCTCACATCACGTCTGTGAATACATTTGATTACAATTAAAATTGAAATCCCACTACGGTGAAATGTCAGTATAGGAGACGTTAACATTCACATTTTAATGTCAAGACATAAGTTGGAACTATATCATATGTCTATGTGTTAGTGTTAAATACCATGTATGCATTCGCGTCATCTCGCGAGATTACACCTGAGCGGCTCGAGAAGTCACCTGCAGCTCAAGTCAACACAAGAGACGACCAGCCCGTGAGGACATATCTTCTCTCTCTCTCTCTCTTCTTTTTATGCAATTTCGTCATTGTTTTAAACAAACAGCAATAACGATTCTACACTATACCTGCAAATGCAAGTGCATAGCCTTGTGCTGCATGTTTTTCGGCGTCCTGTCTGCTAATGTTGCTAGCTCCCGTTAGCCCGTTAACGTTATCTGTACTCACGCTAATCAAGCTAACGCTTGGCTAGCAACATTAGCGTCCAAACAAGGTTACCGTACACAGCAGCGATCTCAATCTCGGCTGTCTCAATACACGCAGTGCTGGTCGATTGTGTGATTTATTTTTTATTTTTTAGTGGAAACTGCTTTTAGACGTTGTAGACGAAGTGTCGGGCTGGGCTGTTAAGTTTCCAGCTGTTGTGGACCGAGGCTCGGCACCGGGCCCCGGCGGCGCCCAGCTGCTGCACAGCAGCCCTGTCGCGACTGACAGCTCACTATCGCGACTGACAGCTCACTATCGCAAATGTGCGACTGTCATTGAGATATTGTGAAGGTTGCATGTGCAGCACAATGGTGTCTTACATTTCCAAAGAGCGTCCAAACTTTTTCTCCGGTTGCTTCAGTGCTCCAAGTGCTGTCCTTAGTAACTAATGCAGAACAATGTGTGTGCGCAGTAACAAAGGCTGCTTTGCACCGGGTTTAATGATGGAGGTTTCAGGGTTCAATCGTGTAAATAACAAGTTTTGCATTCATGTTGTTCTGCATGTGGCAGGAATGATGTCTTCAAATGAGGAGGGTTATGTGGTACGCATCAGAGGTCTGCCCTGGTCCTGCACTCAGGAAGAAGTGGCCGGTTTCTTCTCGGGTTAGAGTACACTCACTCACATGTGTTCACCTAGATCAGATCTTAGTGGGGAGGTAGTCCCATGTTTCAACACTCCATACTATACTACCTTACTGGGTCACATAGAGATCCCATTGAAAACAGTGAGGTTGAATGAAAACATTATGGTGTACCTAATTTATCTACATGAATCACTATGTGACCCTGTGACGTAGTATATTACAAAATGTATATATGTATATGTGTAATATATTATATATTACACATTGGGCTAGTGGGGAGGATGATATTCTCTCTCAACACTATAATTCATTAATATAGCTTTTTTTTTTAAAGCACATTAATAGTCCATCCCATTATTGAAACATTTTGCTAAACTTTGGAGCACAAGCACATTGCCTCTATTCCAGAAAGCTCAGATATAACTGCGGTGATCAGTTACATTTACAATGCCATAAGTTAGCATTTATGCATTCACAGCATTTATATTTTGTCTGACCTGGCATTTATTTACGGTAATGTCACATGGTTGCGTGGCTTTGTGTGTTCAGACTGTGATATCGTGGGCAAGGTGAACGGCGTGTGTTTCACCTTCTCTAAAGAAGGCCGTCCCAGCGGAGAGGCTTTCGTTGAGCTCAAAACAGCTGAGGACTTCAAGAACGCCATCGCTAAGGACCGCAAATACATGGGCCATCGATACATAGAGGGTAGGTGGCATCAAGCCCACACTGGCAGGGCACCACAAACTTCCATATGTTTAATAATTGTATCTGTATACAAAGTACATCAGTAAAATCTACCATAGCTGGGGAAGAATTTTTTATTTCTTTTCCTTTGTTTTAAAAAAAAATTAATTTAATGTGTGTATACAGTGCAAGTTTAGTGAATCAGCGGGTGTCACAAACTTCCATATGTTTAATAATTGTATCTTTATAAAAAGTACATCAGTAAAATCTACCATAGCTGGGGAAGAATTTTTGTTGTTGTTGAATTCTTGTGATGTTAAAGGGGAATTTCACTTTAAAACACTTCTAGGGTCATTTTGACACCTACCCGGGCTTTTGTGTGCACCCGACAGTTTTTAGGTTGCTTGCTTCAATATCCATCCATTCAACATCAAACTCCACGTTAGACTCGTTGTAAACACACGTCCCTGCTTCTCATGACTGATACTGTCCTTCTAATGAATGTGTTGACCTTCGGTAACAGTTAGACAGCTTGCTGGCTGTTATAGGATGTCTACGGTAACAGTCAGACAGCTTGCTGGCTGTTATAGGATGTCTACGGTAACAGTTAGACAGCTTGCTGGCTGTTATAGGATGTCTACGGTAACAGTCAGACAGCTCGCTGGCTGTTGTTATAGGATGTCTACGGTAACAGTTAGACAGCTCGCTGACTGTTGTTATAGGATGTCTACGGTAACAGTTAGACAGCTTGCTGACTGTTGTTATAGGATGTCTACGGTAACAGTTAGACAGCTTGCTGGCTGTTATAGGATGTCTACGGTAACAGTCAGACAGCTTGCTGGCTGTTGTTATAGGGTTACCTAACAATGATCTGCATCCTCGAGTTCGACACTAAACTGCCCGGTTCTACTTCCTGCATTTGTAAAGGAAACCAACAAAACAGAGTAAAATATTAACATAATGAAATAACTGATCGAAAAAGTCTAACGTGGCGTTTGATGTTGAATGGGCTTCTATTGGATGGGGGGTTTGCTCACACGGTTATCAAAGCAAGCAACCTAAAAACTGTCTGGGGTGCACACAAAAGCCTGGGTAGGTGTGAAAATTACCCCAGAAGTGTTTTAACTGTCTGGTATTGACCCATGCAGACCTGTACGTGTTGTGTCCTTAATGCTGACCCATGCAGACCTGTACGTGTTGTGTCCTTAATGCTGACCCATGCAGACCTGTATGTGTTGTGTCCTTAATGCTGACCCATGCAGACCTGTACGTGTTGTGTCCTTAATGCTGACCCATGCAGACCTGCATGTGTTGTGTTCTTAATGCTGACCCATGCAGACCTGTACGTGTTGTGTCCTTAATGCTGACCCATGCAGACCTGCATGTGTTGTGTTCTTAATGCTGACCCATGCAGACCTGCATGTGTTGTGTTCTTAATGCTGACCCATGCAGACCTGCATGTGTTGTGTTCTTAATGCAGTGTTCAAGTCTAACCGCAGTGAAATGGACTGGGTGCTGAAGCGCAGCGGCCCGGCAGACTATGACAGCTGCAGCGGCTGCATGTTGAGACTGAGAGGCCTGCCCTTTGGCTGCAGCAAGGAGGAAATTGTACAGTTCTTCTCAGGTACTCAAACAAGCACACACACACACAGACGCTGTTCAGTAGGCTTTTATCTTTGTCTGAATTGATTTAACGTTTGTCTTAGGATATTGGCGCATATTGTTTTTGTCGTAACATAACCTCAACTTAAACACACCTCCTGTAAAGATGGATAATGTACATTGCCATCTTTAATGCCTCTGTGTTATGCACATCTGCCTTCCCTTCCAGTTATCCATAGCGTTGTTGAAATGATTTGACATCAAGTTCAACGCGTTCATTTATCTAAGGCTGCATGTGTGTTTGTATTTAGTGTCTGTCTGTAGTATGGTTTACTGTGTTATTAAGTATGTCCAAGCCAGTGATGTTGTGTATCCAGTTACTACTACTGCTCTGTTAAAGGAGTGCAGGAGCTGGGCTGTAGGGAAGTGACCCCAGGACTCTCATCTGGGGGTCAATGTCCAACATCCTCCAACTGACTTGAGTCTTTCTTGGAGCGAAGCCAATCCCTGACTTGGCCAGCAACATTATTCAATGATTAAGTTATCCAGTCGTGTACTGGGTGGCCTATAATGATGTCATTGCTAACTGTCTGTCAGTTGCTTTGAACAATGTGGCCTTTAGTAATTCAGTAACCTGGTTAACAACAACCTGCTTTAGGTGTGAAAAGAGGACATTGTGTAGCGGTGTGAGGCCACCGTTTGTCTGTGGGGCCACTTCCTTACTTGGCAAATGTTAAACCGTACTCCCGCCTATGCCCATGTGTATACCTCTGTTGTATAAAAGTCATTTGATGTGATTTCTTTTGGTTTTTAAATTAATTTAATGTGTGTATACAGTGCAAAGTTTAGTGAATCAGCGGGTGTTCTATTTATTTTGCAGCATACATATCTATCCCATCTATCTACCCACCTATTTATGTATTTATGTGTGCTTGGGTTGAAGGGTTGAGAATCGTGCCAAATGGGATTACTCTGCCAGTGGACTACCAGGGGAGGAGCACAGGGGAGGCCTTCGTGCAGTTTGCCTCAAAGGAGATAGCAGAAAAGTCTCTGGGGAAACACAAGGAAAGAATAGGGCACAGGTGGGACAGAGGGGAAATGGAGTCAATTCTGGGTGGGCATATGTTATCGTGTTTATGGTTAAATGATCATCTGGATGGGCCATGGGTATTGCAGTGTGTGTACATTACTGAGGGATATCATTTTGAATTGATTAACGGGGGGGGGGGGGGTGTTAAATGATTACACTGCTTACTGGGTGGGCAAGGTTGTGGTGAAATGTTAATTTGTTTATGGGATGGGTTTAATGAAAGAAATGATGGTCACTTTGTAATCTTTAAGGTTACAACATTAGATTATTTTGACATTTAAAGTCTGGGGTGTCTTATTTCATGGGCGGGGATAGGCTATGGGTAACGTTTTATCTTCCTGTGTATCATCATGCATACTCGTTCTCTGGTAAAAGAGCTCGAGGCATAAAACAGTACGTTCTGCTAAAACAAACATGTTGTAATGAAGTCATTGGCAGCCATTTTCCCTAGCAATAATTCTCATTATTACTCCTCCAAATCCTGAGCCCAGGGCCATTTATGTATGGTTAGGCTTACTACGATGTGGCATTGTCCTCAAAAGTACTGTGACTATGTATACATACATATGAGTACTTTGTGGAGTTACTAGATGAGAAACATTAATCTCTAGCCTTGTCTTCCAATGCCATTCAGTTAACGTCCAAGCTAGAGTGGGCTAGTCTTATTTTAGCTGGGAGTTCAGGTTAAGCAGGTTACAGGGTCATTAGGGTTGTTTGTCTTTTGTCTGCTTCTCTCTATATAAATACATTAAATGTGTGAAGCCAGTATCGCCACAGCTGATGGAATAACGGCGTCTCCTACCCTGCGGGATGTCTTACAACAGGTACATAGAGATATTTAAGAGCAGCCGCAATGAAATCAGAGCCTACTATGAGCTGCCCCAGCGGCCTATTGGGGCCCAGCGGCCCGGCCCCTACGATAGGCCCATGATGGGGGGCCCCAGGGGGGGCTTCTTCGCCCCGGGCCCCGGGCGTGGAGGGAACCTCATGGAGCCCATGAGGAACGGAGGAGGAGGCTACGGAGGAGGTGAGTCATCACACACCTCCAGCTAGCCTCTAGCTAGCGTGGTTAACCTCTGCGTTCAGGTTAGGTTCCTTCTCCACATGTTGTTCTAACATTGGGTCCTTCTGTCTGTAGGATACGGTGGCTTCGACAACTACAACGGCTTCAACAATTACTGCTTTGGCAACGGCATGTTTGATACGAGAGGAGACCGAGGGGGGAGAGGTGAGGGTCCGCTCCTGTAATGCTTCAAATGGCATTTTGGTCACAGTGATTAGCTGAAACGTATTTTTTCTACCGTGAATCGCAGTAACCCCACATGTGCGTGTTTGTCTAGGGATGGGAAGCCACGGACACAGCGGAGGTGATGGCGGTTCAGGTGGTTTCCACAGCGGCCATTTTGTCCATATGAGAGGCCTGCCGTTCCGCGCCACGGACGGCGATATCGCTAAAGTAAGACCGCGTGAAAATAAGTCACTCAAGTTGAAAGTGTCCTCTTTTGTCTCGACCGTTAATGAAATGTCGTCGGTACGTGTTGTTCACGGTTGGCCTAAAACCAAATCGCCCAAACCCCTTTCGCCGGCTCTAGTTCTTCTCTCCGATGAACCCCGTGAGGGTGCACATCGACGTGGCGCCCAACGGAAAGTCCACGGGCGAGGCGGACGTGGAGTTCCGCTCCCACGAGGACGCCGTGGCGGCCATGTCCAAGGATAAGAACCACATGCGTAAGGTTTCACCTCTTCTTCTTCATCATCATCATCTCCATTCACTCTTATGTCTCCAAACCGCGACTGTTGATACTCTATACTGCTACACCGTCCTTATCGAGGTGCAAAGACCGACTCAAGAAGACAGCTAATGTTTTGAGTGGCTTTCGTGTCTCTGGAGATGCTTTAGGGGCACACTTTACACGTTCCAGTAGTAAATACGACTCACTGTGGACGTACACACAGGAAGTACTATCCCTTCTGCTGAGTACGACTTGGTTGGGCTGATTGGACTTTTTTTTTCTCTCCACAGAACACCGATATATTGAGCTGTTCCTCAACTCGACGTCTAGCGGGGCAGCAGAAATGAGTAAGACACCTCTTAATACCTCCATGTGAATACGAGCTGATCTAAACCAGTGGATCCCAACCTTCTTGCCTAATGATGACCCATAATGACAATATTGTCTGCTCACCATCTCCACAAGCAGCTGGTACAGCCAGTTGTTTTTCATGTTGTTATTGCTTGAAGTCCACAAATTGTACATTTAATGTTACTTCTGGAGGCGATATTGTTGTGAAGTTGATGTGTTCCCTGACTCAACCAGTAACCCACTAAGTTTATCTGAATGTCTCAATATAGTATCGGTACGTGTAAAGGAAACTGAAATACATCCTCAGTTTCATACAGGTAAAGTGACATTTTTGTCATTTTATTATTGTGACCGTATCTCCTTCCAGGTCGCGGTGGCAGTGGTTACTATGGTAACTCGGGAGGAGGAGGAGGTTCACGGAGCGGTGCGCTACGAGCAACATTCTGATGACCTCGTCAGACTCTTCTCAACCCTGATGTTTTCTGTTCCTCACGGCCTCATTTAGTTGTTACTCTGCTCAGTGCAGGAGCGCAGGGCTGGAGTCACTAGTCGTTTTAAGTGAGAAGGTTTAGTTCAGCTTTAAGGGGATTCTGTTTGTAAAAAGTGTCACCATTTTACCCAGAGATGCGACATGTTGTTCCCTGAAATGTGCAATATTGGAATAGTTTAATTATTACCCATTCATAGCAAACCCAATGGTGCTGGTTCATATTTTGAATGATCTAGAATTATTGTTTTGACAAATTGCCCTTTTTTCCCCCCAAATGACTATTTAGAGTCTTAAAAGCCTTGCTGTTAAAAAGGCTCATTAAGTATGTCTCATTATTTCTCTTCGGTGATACATTGGATATAGGCTGCTATTTCACTTTTAAAGAATAGCAGCATGTGCTTGGTGACGCTGCTCAACTTTATTAGTCCTATTCCCAGAAACATAATTCTGTTCACCAGCTTGCTTCAGTAACCACACACTAAGAAATAAGATGTAACGCAATAGTCTCTACTGAATAACGACGTTAAACCCTGCACTGCCAAAGACTATTGTCCACATTGTTGGTGCTAATATAGGGCTAGTATCATACAGCTTTGTACACCAACACAGACCACATAATATAGAGATAACCTAAATTGGGGTAGAAGACACACTCCTAGTGCATTTCTATTCCTGAGGCCAGATATGTGCAAGTGATTCTAGATAACCTTGCCTGCATTGAAACATTTGATAAATGTGAGCCAGTGTGTTTTATATATGAATGTTTTCACATGTTCATTACAAAGAACAGTTGGGTATTTTCCATTCTTAGAACGGAAATAAAAGAATAGCTGTAAAATTAGCTGAAACAGCTGTTGTACATTTTGCTTAATAAATTTTATATTTAATTCCACCCATTAGTATTCTTTGTATATATAAATCATGTCACTTCTATAGTCATAACGCTTGGTTAAATGGTACATTACACATTCGTTGTGGACATCTCAAAAAAACGAATTTGATAGGATAATATGCTTTCTATACCATGGATATCTTCAATCTTATGATATTCCTTGTACATTTGATTTGAATGACTAACATCTTCATTTATTTGTAACGTCTTGGTGGAGAAATGGCCATGAAAATGTATCTAAATACATGAGGAAAAAAACAACTCATCAGTTTGTAAAATTTATCAAAAAACTGCTTGTGCCAAGGCAACATGGTTATAGACAGTGAATCCATCTTAAACAGACAGAATTATGTAAACAATATTGATAAACAAAAGATAAATACAACAGTGCATGTCTCATTCATATATGGGGCATTGCAAATATGCTATATTGTGAATTAGCTTCCACTCGGATGAAATGATTAAAGGGAACAGTCTCTTTCCAGAAAAACAGTAAACACAATGTAATTACTAAATGATGTATGCGGTAACCTTTGTAGATTTGGTAAGAAATTAGTTTGTGGCAGGAAATCATAAAATGTTTACATTTTATGATTATTCATACAGAAAGGACAGTGGTAGGGGTTGATTTATATTAGAATGTACACACATCAAACTTATATATTAAGTCTTTATCTATCTGATCTAATATTGGCAAATTTCTAAACACTATTTTGACCACTTATTTTTCTTCTTCAACGTCAGTAAATAAGAATATCACGGCTTGAAGGCAATAATTAATTCATGTAGTCCGTCAAGTTTGTTGTTAAGGATCAAGTAAATATTTAGTGTCCCAGATTGCATGAGAAAATATACATCCACGAGTGAGAAATCAAGAAAGGTTTGACACTTACAAAGCATAAACAATGAAGAACGGCTAATTCTGGTACAGACAGTGGTGTCATGGAGGAGTCCGCACACACACATGCCAACTTCTATGACAATCAACAATGTACTGTTCCACGCCTAGCAGCCCAACATGCAGAGATGTCACACAGTAGGCTACTATTTGACTAACTATCACCACGTATGGCAGTAGGCGACTAACCAGCAGCTGATGCAGGATTACATTCCTGTGAAGCAAATGTGTTAGTGTGGAGGTTCTATCTACAGTCGAGTCTTCTGTGAGCGGCCATTGTTCCAGGTTATCTGTGTACCTCTACTGCTAATTAAAGCGTCCTTTAGTCAACACTGTTGTTTTTCAAGTGTACATCTCATCACTCGGTACTCATTCCTTGCCACATGAAAACCAGGACAGGTGAATCAGTCTTCAGATATTCGGTGCTCAGTGAAGATAATGCTAATCATATCACATAGATGTTTGTATAACCACCAGGCTGTCTACACTCGATCATCCGTCCATGTTTAGCGTCTTACTCCTAAGGCGGGGGGGGGGGGGGGG
>OOFB01031029.1:5886-20504 GCA_900323305.1 Trachyrincus murrayi
TTTGCTGGTTTGGCCAAATTTGTTGAAGTCCATTTTTCCTCGCTGCTGTACGCACGGGGACTTCATGTCGAAGGAACGACCTGGAAGAACAAACCCAGAAGAGGTCAGCCCAGGAGAAGTCCAAGCTTGACTGATTGAAGGTGCTCATACGCAGGATATAACAAATCAACCTGAAACGCAGTAGGACTTTGTACTATCTATCCAGGCACTAACAGTACATTTTCTGTTACACATTATATGTTACACATGAATGATTTTTTTATACAAAGACAATCGTGGCATTAATAGTCGATATGCTAAAACCAGGGAAAGTCTGCATCATTCTGTTGCACAGTTTGCTTCTAAAATAAAATGAAAATTAGATTTCTATAGGGGGTCTATTTTCGGTTACCAAACTTGTGCATAATTGCAGCAACAGCCTACAGCCCCGAGGTCAAAACTTCAGTTATCTTCAGTCATTTGTAACTTATTAATCTGAGCGTGCTAGGACTCGGGCACAGCCGAACATGCCTGTACCCATCATGCATCTTGTCAAATGTGATGCTCAGTCGATTCCCGTCGGCCTGGACCCAATCCTGGGAAAACTACAAGAGCCCCTCCTCTGTTTCCTTAAGTCTTTCTTATGAGGATCAGCCACAATCCATCCGGTTAGATTTTTATTGTGTGTGTGTGTGTGTGTGTGTGTGTGTGTGTGTTTTATGTGATTTATGTGCATTTGGGGGATTGAGATTTCAAGAACTCATGCCCTGACCTGAAAGCCATTTGGCAACACAAGGAATTAGTCACACTCACAGTTGCGGTTGTGAACTTCTACTAATATTAAACCCACAAAGAACTTGGTTTCGATTTAACTTTATGTGCACATTTGATACGACTTTGATCCACAAAATATAAAATGCCCTGTACATCTGGAAGCATATGGAAATAAGATTTCAAAACGCGAGGGCAGTATAGTTTTACAGTAACAATGCAATTTCCTGCACGCAATCTACCACGCTTAGCATACCCATTAACACTTAACAAAATATAAATTACAGCCAATTAAAAGGACACTAAAGCCACTTCCAAACACACTTATAGAAATGACGATAAGAAGCTCACCCATCGGTGTGTGTAGAGCCACGTGTTCCTGGTACGGGTTGAAGTACTTGTACTGCTTCCCACAAACTTCACACACATAGTTCCCCGTTTCTGGAGGGCAAAATACATAAAAGAAAGATGTAGAAGTAAACAAGGCAACTCATTAAGCAACTCATTGCTGATCTACAATTTTCTAATGACATAATGTTGTGTAACGTAATTTGTTTTTTGGGTTTTTGATTCATGCCGCCTTGATGTGTCTGCCCGTTCACAGCTATTGCACCACTAACCCTCCCAGGAAGGAGGGATGCCTGCTCTGTGTTCTTTCCCATGGTTTCCTCCCTCTGGGTTTTGGGTTTGAGTTTTTACATGCCTGTTAGAGGGCTTGACAAATTGTTCGTGCATTGCTTGTTCTTCTTTTTTTTTTAATAAACCCAATTCTTTTAGATTAATTGGTTTGAACCCGGAGACCCGGAAACATTTTGATATTGTTAAAGAAGATTAAAGGAAAGAGCACGATTCATAGACCAGAGCCCGAATAGTTTTGTTTTGAATTGGATCCTATTCTGCGCTTGTGTGTTCCCTGACCTCACGAAGCTGCATCCTTTTGAATACATGTTCCAAAATCAACACGGAGGCCTTACTGGGTCCGATCTTCTGGTAGGGTTCAACCGGCTCGCCCTCCTTCATGTCGTCCACGGGTAAGCCCACCTGCTCGTACGGATCTGAGAGGCCGGAAGACACAAAGACACGCAGGACGTTTAGGACGCGAGAGTCGGTCGGACCTGCTCACTTTATTCATACGAGACAGAAATAAACTGTATATTAAGAGTGCGGTGGTTCCCACACTGTGGGTTGCGACCCACAGCAGCAGGGGACCGAGCGGGTCGCAGAATGGCCACAATCATTTATTTTTATTTTTTATAAAAGTATAATAATATACAAATGTTAGCTTTTTTTCCCCTCGAAAAATAACATATGCATGCCTTGTCTGTTCAATTTGTATTTTATTAGTATGTTTGCAGACAGAAAAGGGGAATACAGTATTAATGAACAATATACATAAGAGAAATGTTAATTAAATGGTAATGAGTAATATACAGTATATTTGGTGGGTCCTGTGCCAAAGGTAGTGGGTGGGTCACGGGCATAGTTCGGGAACCCCTGTATTAGTGTATTGATCATTTGCAGGGTATTTACCATCGACCGCGTGCAGGTCCCGGTGCTCCTGGAAACAGCTGTAGTACTTGTACTTCTTCCCGCAGATGTCACACGAGTATCGGAAGTTATCTAGAGAGGGAGACAGGACATTTGTTTTTGAACAAATGTTCAAAAACAAACGTTTGTGGACCAACCAGCAAATGTATATTCTTTGGCTGGTAGCAGACCAAGCATAACGAATGATGAAACACGGATAAGTAGTACATGTTTCACACACTGGTTTTAATCCAACCAATAGGACGCGAATGTTCATATGGAAGCCGTGTTTTAATCATCAAACTAATTTATACGGTTAATCACAAAAGGGGCAGCATCTTCCAAAATTATTACAAAAGTATTTTAAGTAGTACCCATTCATTTCCATTTTGAATTTGGCATGGAGTGAGCATACTACTAGAATACAAATGTAATCACAGAAATTGACCAAAGTGGATCACTTTACAGAATTCGGCAAAAAAAAAATAGGAAAACAAAACGAAAACACTTCCATAAAGTGCACATTTCTGGCTGAGGCTGTGGAGAGGTCAAAGGGGGAAGGAGGACAGAGGAAGCTAGCTAATTGCTGGCTGCTAATTGGCTAGATTACATTATCGTTTAGCTCTGAATGAGGATCTGTACCCAAGAATAGGCCTGTGAATCATTGCTAAACAAGCTATTGTTGAGGCACGTTCGTAAGAGAGCCATGGAGCAGCCAAATCAGTCACTGGCCAATCAAATCATCTGTATCATCTGACAGAACTAAGGCCCCATGTCACATTTTTTATTAATGCTGCCTTCAGAAAGTAAAGTGAACAATACTGTCAAATCGTGACAACCGACCCGTAAATTACAAAAATGATCAATTATGGTGGAGAAGTGCAATTTTTAAATTAGAAGACAGATTAGATGCATTTCAGTTCGATATTGTGTATGCTAATATAAGCGCTTCCAAAGATAAGACAAGCTAAGATTTTGTGGTAAATATAAGATTTTAAAGCAAACATTATACAAATTATTTGAATTGACAGAAAATGATATAATTGTCTATAGTTGGCCATCATGTTTAGCTCGGGTTAGAATGGCCTTTGCTTGTTGTGTACAGAAAACAAGATGGACGTTCGTATTTATGTGGTTCCTAGGAATCAACTTTCAAAAACATCTTTACTGCCAAGTTTAGTTTTCTCTACTCCAGCTATTAAAACATAGTATATAAAAGCATACTTTCATACTTCAACTCATAACATTAATAAATATGCACCAAGCCACTTTTTCACCTCGGCCACCACTTTTGTTCAAACACATATATAATTCTTCACCGTCCCCTCTGTTCAAAAGTATTTCACATTAAGGGGACGTTGAAAAAATAAAAACCCATTCGCCCACGCCTCAATCAACCCGGGGATCTTTTTCCTCCGAGCCCCTCCCTGACTAAAAAAATCTATTTTGTCTCTGAAGGTACAAAAAAAAAGCAGAGGAAATCTAATCTTGAACGATGAAGTGATGGCAGCGGTGGAACCATTTACAAGCGTTTAATTTATTCCTCGCCACATGTCACATTCCGGCAACGCTCCCCTTATACAATCCATACGCGAGGGGTATGAATATTTTAATGGCGCCGCGGCACTAACAACGACAAGTTAAATTCCTCACAGCGCTGCTGAGAAAAACTTCCTGGTTGGTTGGGGATGATGCTATATTTGGCTCTGGGGACTGGGTGAGAATTTCAGTGCTTAATACCCTGGCTGTACTTTATGGCAAAACAATGTGTGTGAACTTACAATCTGCCAACAAGTTTAGATTAAATTTCAAAATGTACTCAAAAACTCAGAAATAACCCAAAATATGCACAGCCACCCATCTTCATCAAATGTTCTTAACCTTTTCCTTCATTTTTGTTTTTAATGTTCTTGAAGAAAAGACGTGAGGATCCATCAGAATATTTACAAGACCCAAGTCTATGGGCTAACTAGCGGGTTAGTGGCCTCCATAACAGACCATAACAGATGCTAGATGGTGCTTCATGTCACATCTACCACTCCTGGCGGGTGTCGGGTGGATGGGGTTCAGAGGTGGTGGGGTTAGACCTTTCTGACTGAACTGTTTTGGAAGCAGAGGAGAATAAATGCCGCAACACACGGCAGAAGCAGCACGCACCCACACACGCACACGCACACACACACACACGCACACGCACACACACACACACACACACAACTCCCTTGATAGCTTTGCTCACGGTGTAGAAATCGTCTGGAGCAAATAAGTCTGAACATGTTGACAAATCAAACAGACGTTCAACAAAGAAAACACAAAAAAAAGGATAAATCACCAAAGAGAAGAAGAACAAGAAGAAGAAGAAGAAGAAAGAAGAAGAAAAGAGCGAACAGTAAGGTCTTGTTCAGAAGAGAGCGATGGCCGCTGTTGGAACTCATGCCCCAGAAATGTCAAATGTGTGTGTGTTTTTTTTTTTAAAGCAGCTTCATTATAATTGCCATTACGAAATGCCTTCCATTGTAGCACCACATCTATATTAATACGTCTAACGTGAATAATATGTTAACATACACCTTTTTTTTTTTCAAAACAGAATGCAATTGTTAGAAAAGAAGTCTTGATGTCTCACACCTACCTTATACCATTACTGACACTTTATGTTATGATTTATCCAATTTTAATGGGACTTCATAATCACTGAAGACACGTTTAATATTTCTACTTTGACTTTCATGACGTTCTTTTGACTTGTATCTACGTAAAGTGTCCGTATGGAGTATGGAGAAAAGCGTTGCATATAAAAAAATTAAATGTATTATTATTATTATTTAAAGCGGTCATTTGTCGCTGCAGACTGCAGACTGCTAATAGCGGGTCACCTTCATGTTGACAGCAGTAATTAGTGAGCGGAAGCCATAAGATTGTTTTTTGCTTTTCTCTTTCTTATTATGAGAACAATAAGAAAGCGAAAGGCAAGCATGTAGAAAACACATTTAAGAAAGAAGAAAAAATAAATCAGGGGAGGGGAGGGGGGAGGGGAGGGGGGAGGGAGGGGGTGCTATTACTCGGTCCTAAATATAACACATGCATTTGTGTCATCACATGAAACACAATTAAGACACAAAAGCATGAAAAGAATTTTAAAAAAAACATTGGATTTTGAACACCATCATTCAACCATCGAGCGCCCACTGGTTTAAGGTTAACCGACGTGTCGTTCTTTTAATTCAAAGTGCAAAAGCTTTTATTCGTAACACGATGCCGTTTTTTTTTTTTCAAAAGTAAAGCCATGCGGACGACTTCAGAGAACCAGAGTTTTGCTCTTCTCCCTGTCCAGGAGGATGTGCTGACTAAAACGCTCCCGGTGAAAAGGGATCGCGTTTCGGGACCGAGCCGAAAGCAGCCTAAAGAGAGCTTTATGCCGAGACCAAATTAGATCAACAGTCCAATAAAACTGTATATATAGGTGTGTCCTAGATGTACACCCAGTGGATTTTTGCACTGGATATAGAATTTCTTTAGTGTCTAAATGTGAACATACAGATTTCAATTGTACACCTTTGAAAAGCAATCTACCATGGTCTGAATAAATGAATAAAAAAAAGAAATAAAAGGTTTTCTGTCAACATTGGTAGTGCATGCTAAGTAGTTGTGTTTATGCTGTTGCACTGTCTGTTATACTGAAAGATAGTGCGAAATAGCTTTTAGAGCGCAGCTCACATTCCAAATAGGACCTATTTCCAAGTAAATCAAACGTGAATGTGCTAAGGTGAGAGATTTGATTGGACCGTGCCAAAATGTCACTGCTTGCCAGCCGTTCCCGTTGCAAAAATAAAAAGAGAAAGTTATGTTCATTACATTTGGATGTAGAACATCTACTGAGCACATTCTTGCTCATCAAAATATGTTGGCTGAATAATACTAACAGCACTGAAGCTCTTTAGCCATACAAGCTGGGAGACATGAACATTTTTCATCATCAGTTCAGGGAAACTTTAAAAGGGGCAGACCCATAATTAGTGTAACACACCACACTGTGTTTATCCGCTGAAAAGAGGGTCTATTGAATTCGTTTTTAAAAAAGACGTGTTTTCAATCCAGCCAATCAGGAAGCCTTGGAGATATTAACGACAAACTCTAAACGAGGCAAGGAAGAGAAATGCATGAAAGGCGTATTGTAGCGTGCTAGTAATATTGCAGTTTTACATTTTGATACTCACTGTTTGGAGGTGGCGGTGTGGCATCTCCAACCACTGTGTTCGTTTCTACAATGAGAAAAGATACAAGCGTAAAGAAATAATGCAAGTCATTTAATAATGGTCTTGCATAGATTTTGTACCAGCAAAATCACTATTCATAGGAACATTTACTATATAAAAACAATACGTTTATCCAATTAAAGAACACAACAAAGCTGTTTAAAGATAAACGTGCACTACATATACTTATTAATATATACACTATATTCATATACATCACTGATACCATTCTTAGATCATAGTATTGTATGCTATGTCTTTCTTGTCTCCAAGAAAGCACCAACATAAAACATCATTCTTTTTTTTTAACCAGGTGCCACTGGTCATTTGGCCTAGGTCTACTTGGTAATGAATTGTTGTTTTGGGGTAAACAAAACACAACAAAACAGAAGCATCTACCGTCTAGCAAACGTCAGACTCTTCAAATGGTTTTGGACCATCGAGTGAGTGCAGTGGGTGATTGAATTGTGGCCGTAGCCCTTTTCACAAAGATGGATAGGAAGGAAGCTTTACCTCTGTGTGCCCTGACATGAGTCTGAAAACAGTTGTAGTACTTGTACTTCTTCCCACACACCCTACACACATAGGAGCCTGCAGGAGAGTGTGAGAAAATATGTTAGACACACATCCGGAACATCTCACGTAAAGGGCATCCACCCACGCATGCACACGCACACACAATGTAAACATTTTGTTGCAAAAACAAATCAGAGCTCAGATGAGAGTTCGATCAGGGATCACATTCACAATCATGCTTCGATTGTGAATGTGAAGAGAAAAAAAAGGCACATAAATGCCAAGCGTTTCCAATTCGATCGCAAACATTGATTGGCTGAGGCAGCCATGCAAATTAGACCCAGGCCGCCATATTACATACAAGTTGTTGGTTTAAGGAACAGACTGTATCTCAGGGATTGACTGGCTGTATATCAGACATGAGACTTTATCCCTGGCATAGACTGCGTGCATAGACTGTATACAGACTGCATGTCGGTCATAGCCCTTGGACATAAGAGGGCATATCAAGCATAGAGTCACGCCCACCTCATGCTTCACGCCCGGACCTTAGAAACGGAAAAGGTTGCATGGGAGTCAACGGAGGTCAATTTAAAAAGTTTAGATTTCTATCTGAATCTCCATGAAATGTTCCTGGCGGGGTTTGCCTAATTCAAATATAATTTTGTGTAATTTGTTGAAAATAATGTCATGGGTACAAGACTGTGTCACGCCAGTCAACATTAGTTAACTGGCATATACTGCTCAGAGAGGGAGCAGAAAGCAGCTGGAGTAACTTTAGCCTACTAGCCTACTGTAGTCTGCTCATATGTATGGTACTAGCCTACTGTAGTCTGCTCATATGTATGGTACTAGCCTACTGTAGTCTGCTCATATGTATGGTACTAGCCTACTATAGTCCGTCCCAGTCTGTTTAATATCCTACATACAACATACATACATATGTCATTAAACCCATGACATATTTTTTTATTTTTTTTATACAAATTACATATTTCTTGAAGTGGAAAATTCCATTTAAATTAGACAAACCGTGCCAGGAACATTTCATGGAGATTCAGATTGAAAATCAAAACTTTTTTTATTTATTTAGCTCTGTTGACTCCCATATAAGCGTTTCCGTTTCTACGGTCCAGGCCTGACGCGTGAGGTGGGTGTGGCTTAGCCACTGTAGAGACTAACCTCAGGATGAGAGTTATTGTCAGCACATAGCAGAGTATGAGGAGATAGATTGGGAAAAAGCAGGGAGACTGCACAGGCCTAAGATGACACCCCCCCCCCCTCAGTTCTATATCATATTAAACTAAAAAAGGAAATATTGTCACAATCTTATTTTTTTCTCAAATACAAAATAGATGACCGGTGTTGTGGTATTTTTTATAATAGAACACTAAAAGGTTGCCTACAGTCATTTCAGATATTTTTTTAAGATTTAGGTCACAATCATGTCAACATACGCTATACCAGAACTTTATCGCTCATATTACCATAGCATTGACTACTCTGGCTTCATGCAAAGCATTTGAATCGGGAAACAGTTCAGATGTTATTCATCGACGTGAGCTTGGTCATAATATTCATAGTCAACGAGCCAGACGAGTGAAGACGGCAGACTGTACAAGTGTGCTTGAGTTTTCCTCAGCACACCCTGCAATCAGTGTGACAAACTCACGTCCTCATCAAAGGCAATGCTATTCCCCCACCCCCCACCTAGATTAGAATTTCAGGGACACTTGTTTATACCTTTATATGGGCATTTTTTTCCTCTAACCTTTGGAAATAAATTGCACTTGATGACAACAATACCTGTTTTCTATAAAAGATCCACATCCAGTATGAAAAGTAAGGAATAAAAGAGAAGGGCACCCGCCCACCATAACAAGTTCCCAGAGTAGTCGGTCACGACAACACAACGCATGTAGATGTATCGTGTTGTTTGTTTTCACCTTGACAGGGGGACGCGGGAATGTTTTGATTTCTACGCCTCGATTATCAGCCTCGCTCGCAAGTCGCTTTAAATAAAAGCCTCTGCTAAAATATACATTTAAATGGAAATATGTACAGAACAAGTCAACTACCACATACACGGGGGGGCGGGGGGAGAAACGATAGACCCTGTATAATCACAGATTCCTAGAGGCACTAAAACTGTATTGGAACGCCTCCGGTTGAGACCTGCACGATTCAACTCTTGCAATTATTGGAAATGATCTTTAAAATAATAAAAAACGCAAACCACCCACGGCCCAATCAACCCATTGACACCTCTGTAAATCACTTTGAATGAATTTTGAGTGATTGCACCATTGAAAAAAGTTATACTGTGCAGGTTTAACTACATCGAATACAATGCTATGTATTCTGCTATGAAAATGTTACAAATAAGAGAATATATGAATTAAACATTTCAAAGCCTCTTCTTTTACCATTTAGTCAACAGTGCAACCGACGCTTTTATCCCAAGCGACTTACAGAGAATTCAGATACATGTCATTAAAGTCCGTGTAAAGTAAATTCTGTGATTTGTTTCTGAACACATTATACATGTTATACATTACACATTAGTTAATGTGTAATTAATTAGTGCAATAAAAACCTTCGTGAGTAAAAAGCCAATACTTAATCAATACTACCTGTTCAACAAGCATAAACATGTAAACATGTAGAAAGCCATATTTTAATCTGTCTGTATGTAAAAAGCTGTCTGTATGTAGCCGAACCGAGTGGGCGTGGTTTCCTTCAGCAGACACGCCCCCCAGCGTTTCAGATCAGAGAATACTGCTTATTTTTTCATGATTTTGAAACCTAATTTTCTATACTTGCTGATTTGTTTAATCATTCAAATTTGGCTGGGTGGTTAATAACACATTTTTCTGTGGTGCGGCAAACTCAGAACACATATTTATTTTTACTTTACACAGACTTTAAGGAGCAAGGTTAGGCCGTCTGGCTCAAGGACGCCTGTGGACAATGGGAATCGAACCCAGCGCCATTCGGCCCGGGAGTCACTAACACTCCAGCCACTACGCTATCCTGCCCCCTCATCGCTGTTCGACTCCACGTGCCCTAATCAGAAAACGCGGCTACGGCAGAGACACCTGGAGAGGTAATACACACGTATACATGTAAATATATTCACACACACCTATGCATGAGTCTGTGTTCTTCGTTGGGGGAGGGGTACCAAGGGTAAACATACCCTGGGTCTGAGGCCCGCGTGGTCCTCCTCCTCTCGCGTCGTTTCCACCAATCACCACGCAGATCTCCGCCGGGTCGCCGTCGTCCCCCGCTTTCCCGTTGGCGGTCCCCGGTTCCGTCTTCACCGTGACGGGCAGCGAGGCCGGCGATTTGGTCGACGTGCCGACGGCCGCCCCCGGGACCGAAGTCGCGGCCGGGACCAAGGTAGAGGCGGAGGCACCTGTGGCGCCGCCCCCACCTGCGTCCGCCTGCCCCGTGCCGGGATTGGCTGCCTTTTGAGCACTCATGGCGGATTGGTCGTCTGGGGTGGTGCTACTGTAAATATATGAGAGAGAGCGAGAGAGAGAGAGAGACATTACAAACATTACAATGTATGCCTGAATCCATCACGACAAAGCATTTGAAAAGGGCCCAAGTATCTACCGGGATTCTGTTCTATAGAAGTGAACACATTTATGAGACAATTATGCTAACCTTTTTCTAAATATAACATCAAGGCCTGGGATTTCAAATACACACACACACACACACACACACACACACACACACACACACACACACACACACACAGTCTTTGCAGTGGAAGAAAAGTTAACCGAAAAAAAATTAATGGGTACGTTAAAAACTTAAAAGGGTGATTTTTGCAAAGTGAATAAAAAAGAAGCAATGGTTACTATATGCAATTAGCTTTGAAGCGAACGCGGCGGTGGTTTCATATTTTATAGGTGATCTTTCATGTCAAGAAGACCCGCGGTACCGTGGGCAGAGAACAGACAGTCTAGCACGGCGAGTGCTCCAATTTCAAAAAACCTCTAAAATTACTAAACATCTTGGTACTTTATCGGCCAGCCATTGACAAGTGCACGCACTCACAATGCAGCTTGCCAAAATGAGTGATGTTGAGCAAATAAGGTAAATTAGTCTTCCGCACAAAAAACAAAGCACACCAAATATAATGTGGGTTGTTGTATTTCATAGCTTGCTAGCGACATACCTTTTCTCGGGAATTCATTACACAAAAACAAAACGAGGCCCAGACAGCTATGGGTCGAAAGTAATTGCCTCATATTAATGCATGGGAATCCAAGGTCCAAAATGGGGAAAGAAAAAAAAAACACCGCTTTAAAATGAGCATTTCTCTTGCACAGCAATAAGCTACATCATATACCAAATCGTACAGCTATACATTTCTATAGTCCAAAAAATAAAAGGTTTGTGTTGGCAAATCTGAGACATGTCGTTTAATAACATTCCCATACAAATGTAATCAATGGTGGAAAATCTATACAAAACTCTGGGATATTTTTAACACATATTTGGTGGCTCCGTTTTGTCATGTCATTCTATCTGCAGACGACAACACAGCCGGGAAAAAAACACCGCTCATATCATAATTTAGATCGACCAAAACTCACAATACTTTTCTTTCTTTCTTTGCAGTCAGCGAAAACATCCATTGTTGACCAAAGAGATACAGAATTCCCAGAGACCCCCTGTTGCTATGATCGGCCAAATCCATCCTACCATCTAGGCTATCTAGGATAGTGTAATGGCTAGGGTGTTTGGCTCAAAAAGGTACTGGATTCGATCCTCAATGCCCACACAGTGTAGTAGGCCTTGCAAGATGTCTCTACTAGGGTTGGGCTATATCCATTTTTTAAAACCGTTAAAACCTCTCCCCAAAACATCGAGGTTTACGATTCAACCGTCAAAAAATGGCAACTCGTGTAATTAAGCGAGAGTGCATCTTATAACATCGGTTTCCAATGTGCCATGAGCTGCTACGCTCTCTTCTACCACAGGGTGGAAGCAATCATCTGCAAATCACTTTTTTTTACTATTCTTGTTTCATACATAATAAACCCATTAATAAATCCAGTATAAGGCTACTAGGCATGTTTGAGTAATAGACTAGCGATTAATTATGACCTTCATAAGCTTGCTATTCATAACTTTGTGTTAGTAGGCTAGGCTAGGCCTATAAGCCGAAAGGAATTATTAAATCAGCATTATATCTGGCTATCAATTGCCTCAAATGGGGTGATTTTGACAAGCAGTTTCACCGGGAGATGGAGCGACGTAGCCAGCTAGCTGCTATTTTAGCGCCTTCACTATCATAGGCTCGATTGATATGGAGACCGTCATAATTGTATACAACCGTGATATACCGCTCTATCGGAAAATCGCCCAAACCTAGTCTCTACACCCTCCCATATGCTGCGTTCAATGTACATTGCATTGAATATATAAGTGACTGAATTACTATGGATCCATATCTTTTTATGCATAGTAGCAAGGGACAAAGTATGACCGTCGAATTGATCGGAAAGATGGATTCTGCCGACTAAGGCTACAGTGACAGAAAGTGGTTATTCGCTGTTGATCGCTAGACGAGTCGATAGGTGGGAACAGAAGAACAATACACTCTTCTTTTGGTCGTTTTATGGGTGATTTTGACGACGAGAAATGATGAACATAATAGAGACTGAATTTATATATTTTTGTACCGGTCTCATCCTTTTAAGCAGAGTAGCAGACAAATAAATACAAAATTTCAAAACTAGATGCACTATTGACTTTAAGTCAAGCGAGATCAAGAGTGGTAGGCCAATTCACACAAAATACATTTCAAGTGTTAAAGTTAAAGTTTGTGTTGTGAACCAATGAGAAAAGCAAAAGCTTTCGTTGTCAACCAATGACAATTTCTTTCTCTTTTCAGTTGATGGGAAAACCCGTTGACCATTCATTCTCTTTTACCTCCTGGATTAACTTCCATACAAAAAGTACCTTTGGGCATTCATTTAAATCTATCATTGTCCATGTGAATGGGGTTTATGTTTGCTGTACATGATGGCTTATAGGTTTTACTTCTCGAATCTTTCTTTATACTCTCTTTATTCTCTTTTTAACGCATCCTGTCACAAGTTCAAAACATGAACATTCTTACTCAACAATGGCTTGGCCATGCATGTCTCTCACAGGATTCTGGGAAAATCCAATAAAATAGATTTCCAGTGGTATGAAACCCCTCAGGACAAACGCTCGAGTCAAGACATGAAATCGAGTTCAAAGCATCGATCACCTCCATTGTCAATACAGCCATTGTAGGAAAAAAAGAATGGAAATTTGAATGGAAATGAAATGTGTGGATCGAAATAAACCCTCCCCCTATATCTCTAAAATCTATAGCCTAAACATCAAATTAGGAGGGTTACATATGCAAGTTTTGCTTCTTAAAGTTATGTTTGTGGATATATGCATAGATAATAACCACAATGTGCTCGAAATTGGACCAAGCCTACATAAACTATAAACTATAAAAAGGTTGGTTACAATAGAGTCCATCTCTCCTCTATGCTGTTTTTGTGCTACTTAAAATAATTGCCCTATATATGGCCAGTATATTTTTACTCCTCGTCGCAAAGGTACGAGGTATATTGAATTGCTGAACTTTGCTAATAATTTGATCCATTCTCCTACTTTGCTTCATAATCTTGCTAACCTGGGTTCTCTTTGGAGTTTTCTAAACAGCCTGTCGGGGGAATCAGATCTAAAGCAACCTGACATACATGTGACAGACACATGTCAAAGGCTCCCGGTTATGCCAGTTTCTTGGGCGTTTTAAGTTCCTTCAAGTTTCACACAATTGTTTTGTGTGCGAGTTTCTGGTGTGTGTGTGTGTGTGTGTGTGTGTGTGTGTGTGTGTGTGTGTGTGTGTGTGTGTGTGTGTGTGTGTGTGTGTGTGTGAGAACAAACAACAACCAAAAAGCTTTTCGGAAAGATTATTTGAGGAAAATAAAAAGCACATTTCCATCATGTAACCGGATACGCTTTCCCTGTTGTTAAACGCACAGAAGTCTTGACCATGTTACCAGGCAAAGGAGAAGCTATGGACCATTAATTATGGATGAATCTGAACTCTGGAGTTACGTTAGCCTTTGTGTCCATAATGGAGCCGAAACAGATCAGAACAGAACAGGACGGAGCCTCTTGCAACACACACTTTAAATACAAACCACACACACATTGATGGCCAAAATCTTTGGCCATTCGTTACCAACGCGTCCATATAAAGAATGTTAGCAGGGAGATATTGCTTTATATATTTATAAATATAGTGTCTTTCTGTGACATTTTAACAAGACTCAATGTGAATAAAGCTTGGAGAATAAACACAGTAGCCATATTAATAATAATAATAATAATAATAATATACATGGTCTCCTACCATATTTTGTACATGTAATGTATATATATTTTGTAAATGTAATGTATATATTATTTTCCATATGTAATATATATATATATTTTCTACATGTAATGTATATATATTTTGAGAGAGGTTTATTTGTCTTTCAAACCCCTGGAGTC
>OOFB01031032.1:0-7500 GCA_900323305.1 Trachyrincus murrayi
CCCTCTCTCCCCCCTCACGCTTCATCTCCCCCACCTCTCTCCCCCCTCACGCTTCATCTCCCCCACCTCTCTCTCCTCCCTCACACTTCATCTCCCCCACCTCTCTCCCCCCTCACCCCCCCCCCCACCCACCCCCCCCCCCCCCCCCCCCCCCCCCCCAACCCCCCCCCCCCCCCCTCCCCCCCCCCCCCCCTCCCCCCCCCCCCCCCCCCCCCCCCCTCCCCCCCCTCTCTCTCCCCCCTCACGCTTCATCTCCCCCACCTCTCTCTCCCCCTCCCATTAGCAGAAGTAATGCTTCACTCCCACTTGTTTTGTGGATGAAGGCCTTCTGGTCATTTTACACACCTGGTGAACTCTGCCTGCCACCAGGTGTCAGTGTTTCACAAGAAGGTCTTACCAGCCCAAATAATCAGTTTCACAAATCTGTAGACACTTTTCACAAACATAATTATAAATATGTCCAACTACAACCACCAGCGCCAATGCACACGAACAGCGAGGAAACAAACCCATGACAGAATGTAAAGATGAACTGTAGCTCCGCTTTTATTTTGAAGTGACTTCCACAACCAGCTTGTTGACAGATACAGCTTGTTTAAATCTTATCTCCTGTACAAGGCTAGAAAAACTCACAACAGCACACAAACATACAAAATAGCTTTAACAAATTCGGTCGTGTTTCTTGAACATTTTAATGTCTTCTTTGTTAAATAGGGATAACCCCCGTACTGTACCCAACCATTGCAAAACATGATCTCAAGTCAAATGTATACAATCTTATTTACAGAAGGAACATTTGATCAAAGTGCATCGAGAGAGAGAGAGGGAGAGTCCTGATTGGCCGTTGTGTCAGAGAATTATGGGATTAAATCTATACAATGTACAAACGCTGTAACCATGGCAACTCTCGCTCTTTCCATAACACATAATCACTACCAGTGAAAAGAAAAACGCATAGTCCCACCAAATAACATCTTTCAGGAAGCCATTAAGAAAAGGAAAACAAAATATATTAATGTACATCTTCGACAGACATTTCTGTCCACCCAAACAAATATTAATACAGTGTCCCGTGTCAGAGAAGAGGCAGCTTCGTCCAACCAGACCAGAACCAGACCGTTTCATTTAGTTTTGTCTGTATGTGATCAGTCACAGGAAACAAAAAAAGACCCCAGAACCAGACCCAACCAGTCCTTTCCTCTTCGGGGAGTTGTTCCATTTTATACCTGCAGACTCAACACCAACGTCCCTACAAGCAGCAGGGAGTCCCAGACGGCAGAGGGACGGTCTGGCACCACCTAGTGGACAGGGAGGGTGTTACGCCCATATCCACTGCAGTGAGCAGCCTGTTCTTCTTCTCCCCTCTCATTGGCCAGACTGTTCTTCTGCTCCTCTCTCATTGGCTGTCATCTGCTGGTGCAAATAACCCCCCCCTCCCAACACCTTGGGACACACTGTGCGAAAATCCCAAACCATTTCATAATAATATTCACGTAATAAATAAAAAGCCCTCACCCCTCCCCCTCCCAGGGACCATCTGGAATAATGACGTAATGCACTTCAGAAGGCCTGCGGTTAGGTTAGGCTGCCGGGGCCGCCGTGCAACACCCGGAGGACAGGACAGGATGGGGGGGGGGGGATTGGGTGGGGTGGGTGTTGGTGGTTGCCATGGAAACGATCAGGATAAGTCATCCTCTGTGCTCACTACCGATATCTGGAATAAGATACAAGAACAATTTACATCAGTTGTCCATTATCCAACACTAGCAAGGGTTTAACACAAACGTGTGGAATGCCGCTTTACACTTCTGTATAGGTCACTGAACTAGGAAATACACTACCGTTAGCGTCAAAATACACTAGCATTAGCCTCAAAATACACTACCGTTAGCGTCAAAATACACTAGCGTTAGCCTCAAAATACACTAGCGTTAGCCTCAAAATACACTACCGTTAGCCTCAAAATACACTACCGTGAGTGACAAACTCCAAACTCCAGAGCAGTAGAGACAGAAGTGGAGACGTACTCACCGCTGGGTAAGTGTGTCCTACGTTGGCTCCGTGTCTGCTGATGTCGATGTTCAGGTCCTCCTCGGTGGTCTTCAGGTACACCGGGTTGTCAAAGTTCATGCTCTTCTGGTTCTTCAGCTGCCAGTTCCTCCACATCAAGTAACCCCCAGCAACCGCCATGGACAACAACACTACAGGGAACAGACGCACACGTTCACACGAATACGTTAACCCTAACCCAGAATCTGGTCTCCATCTGGGGGGAGACCCTGTGGCGTAACCAGATTACAAGTTTCTAGCGTGCATGTAAACGTGACACTGACCTGTTCTTCTTTATATTTAGGTCATTAAAATGTAAGCGTATGTATAATTAATATTAGTATAATAATATAGCATACAGGTGTGACACCTGTAGGTGAACTCACAAACAGGCAGGACAGCCCATGCAGCTGTGGACCCTCTGGCTGTAGAGTCAACCTCGTGGATGGATGTGCTCACATTGGCTTCTGAAAAACAAACCCAAGACTATTAGAAAAGTGAAGCCCAGGAAACAGTTTATAACACAACGAGCATGAATGGATGAACTAACAAAGTTAATTAAGAGTTTAAACCTGCTGATCAAAAATAAATGTTAGTTAAGCGCATTACTTCAAGCACTGAAACACTCAAACTAAACCAATACTCCACAGAAGGACGGGTGGTTAGAAACACAGGAACATGAAGGAACACGACGGATACATCTAACAAAGCTTCCATTACCCATAAGCCATCGCTTCCTGAAGTTAGTGAGAAATGTAAAATATGCATCAAGTAGAAGTTAACTTTTCCTTTGATTATACAAGGTCAATGACAGTCATCAACCTGCAGGTGGCGTGCAGCTCTGTCCAGCGTTAAGCAGCGAGAGAGTAAAGTTATAAAGTTAGCCAAAACGCCGGTCGGTCAGCCCAGACGCAAGCAGGAGACGGGCGGGTAACTTTTACCTTGGGGTGGCCTCGTCTGACCTTTCCCAGCAGCCTTAGAGGCAGGGGTGGGGGGTGTCTCTGTCAGAGTTGGACAACAGAAATAAGCTCACTGGGGTGGCCTCCTTCTACTGCTCACGCCCAGCCGGTCTGGGAAATTAGATCAGCCATCCCAGGGGACGAAGTAACGGCTCAACGTGTACAAATATAACAAGATGAACAACTTCACCAAACCTTTGATTCCCCGGGAAGAGTGAGAGGAAGACGATGCTAACTCATGCTAACTCCACAGCACAGGAAGACATTTTTAAAAGTCTGCTTTCTTGGAAGGGAATGACACCGAAGCTCATGAGGGAATAAGATCTTTGTGACAGATCTTTCATCTCCACCTCTGCTTGGGGCGAGGAGCCATCTGTGTTATTCTACTCCTTTCCATTTCAACGATGACCCAGTTAAGAAACAAGGTTCAAGGTAGAAAAACACTTGAATTAAAAATAGAATATGATAGCACGCCGAGACAGCATCTCCCAGCTGAACCTGCAGCATCCCATAATATCCTCCCGACAGGACCTGCACCTCAGCAGGTAAGAGTTACCACGACGTCGCCGTCCAGATCCCAGACTCTGCTCCTATTGGACGTGAGTGAGTCACATGGAGCACTACAGTTGAAGAGTGGATTGATTTAGTCGTACAGACTCTACGTTTACCGTTTTTAAACCACGTCTTTTCTTTAGGATCAATGGGACCAAAGACCAAAGACGCAAATTCAAAAACATTTTGTGTCCGTCCCGGCACGGCTGAGTGCTTAGCGTTAAACTCCTGTAAAGATTGTTCATGGTTCTAAAGTGAAACTGTTCACACTAACAGGATCAGAGCGTTCTAGCGGCTTAGCGTGGGGCTGCTAGCCACAGCGAAAACACACACACCTAACTGCCCAACAGTCAGCCTGTCTTTCTAGTTCAGGTGAGACATCAGCTGGTGTGTGTGTGTGTGTGTGTGTGTGTGTGTGTGTGTGTGTGTGTGTGTGTGTGTGTGTGTGTGTCTCACCTGGTCGGCAGTGCAGGCCGTCCTCTGCCAGCTCCTGGCCCAGGGGACACACACAGGTGTACCTGGGGGAGTGTTTATTCACCTGGGGGGCGGGGAGACACAGGTAGGAGCAGCCCCCGTTCTCCCCCTTCTCTGTACACCAGTTGGGACCTGGGGAGGAGCAATGAGGAGGAGCAATGAGGGGGAGGAGCAATGAGGAGGAGCAATGAGGAGAAGTGAAGAAGGAGGGAGGGGGGGAGGAGGAGGAAGAGTTAAGGAGAGAGAGGAGAATTTAGGGAGATGCAGAAGTGAGGAGCAAAGGAGGAGGACCAAAGGAGGAGGAGGAGGAGGAGCAGGGGAGGAGGAGGAGCTACGTGTTGCCAGTGTGTGTGATGACATGTGTGGCAGCCGTCATTGTTTTTAACAAGCGACTCCGATCAGTCCTCTCCAACGCTGCGCTCGTCTTGTGGTCTCACCGGAGAGCTGGATGAGCTCGTGGTACACGATGATGTCCTGTGGGTCGTACAGGTTGCTGGCCAGCATCACCACGTCGGAGCCCGTGAACTTGTTAGCTCCGTAGATCGCCTCGTTCTCTCCGTCCGTCCAGAACACGCGGTCCTGCAGAGCCAGGGTCCATCATGACACACACACACGACTCACCTGGTTAACAATAACAGTTACCTTTTAGTTTAACGGTTACCTTTTAGTTTAGCGGTTACCTTTGAGTTTAGCGGTTACCTTTGAGTTTAGCGGTTACCTTTGAGTTTAGCGGTTACCTTTTAGTGTAACATTTACATTTAGGGCATTTAGCAGACGCTTTTATCCAAAGCGACTTACAAGTACTTAACTATTTAATGTAACGGTTACATTATATAAATGTATAATCCTGCGTGTCACCATGTAAACGTGTCATAATGCAACATGAAAAAGGATCCTTATACAACGCGACGTATGGAAGACGGGACTATGAACCACCATCCATATAAAGGTTATGTATAGAAGGCTTGGAACCTCGAACACGGTGAGGGCGAAGGGGTGGGCCAGGTACTCCGAGGACTGCAGGACCTTACGGCGGTTGTCTCCATTCAGGTCGACGCTGCACAGCATGTGGAGCTTAGAGTCCACCCAGTAGAGCCGGCCCTTGATCAGGTCTGGAGGGGGAGGGAGGAGAGAACAGCAGGGGGAGGGAGGGAGAGAACAGCAGTGGTCTTATTAGAAGTATGGCTCACATTAAAACAGAAGCACACACGGCATCCCTCCAGCATCCCGTTAAACACCAGACCTTCATAAGACGACCACATTAAATCTGAATCTCCATACCATGACATCATTATCAGTACTGTATGTATGTCCTCATACCATGACATCATCAGTATGGTATTTATGTCCTCCTCCATCAACCAGCCGGCGATGGAATCGACAACCTGTCACCACGGTGTGGTAACCGTGGCAACGGTTGCCGTCCTCATCCAATATGGACAGGCCATTGGTCTAGAGGCCAGATGAGCTGAGTCATCGTGTTGGAGAACACAGATAATTACACTGTGTGTGTGTGTGTGTGTGTGTGTGTGTGTGTGTGTGTGTGTGTGTGTGTGTGTGTGTGTGTGTGTGTGTGTGTGTGTGTGTGTGTGTGTGTGTGTGTGTGTGTGTACCTAGAGTGATGCCGTTGGGCCACTGGATGTCCGTCTCCACCAGGACCCGTCTGCTGGCTCCGTTCATCCCAGACTTTTCTATCTTGGCCGGTTCCCCCCAGTCAGACCAGTACAGGAACCTGGAGAACCATTAAACACATCAACCCTTCAGCACATACCACCACGTCTCACAGTACAGGAGAACTGGGTTCTCACAGTACAGGAGAACATGACTGGGTTCTCAGTACAGGAGAACTGGGTTCTCATGGGGCTGTGTGTTGCCTGAGTTGTAATGTGGTGTTGTGGGTCTAGTTTCATGTTTTAGGGATCAATGAAGTGGATCACATCCTAACTAATCAGTTATTTTAGTGATCAATAAAGTGAATGGTAACTAATCTATTGGATGGATGGTAACTAATCAATACAGTTGTAATCCCTCACCCAGACAGTGGGTCCACAGCGATGGAGGCAGGTTCCTTCAGGCCGCTGCTGAACAGAACCTTCTGCTTTGTGCCGTTGAAGGTTGCCACGGCGATGGTCTTGGTACCCAGGTCAGACCAGTAGATGGTTTTGTAGATCCAGTCCACGGCGATGCCCACGGGTGTCTGGACGTTGTCTATCACCTTGGTGTGGACACCCTGCTCAGCTCGCTTGTCCAGAACCGTGCTGAGAGGAGAGGAACCGGAGCACGTGGATGAGAGGACTGAAAGGTTCCGGAGCCTTCCCTAACTGCTCATTAACGACATGCAGCATCTAACCTTAGTTTTCCTTTTGTTCTACCATTACTAATAAACACTACCAGTCCTTTAAGACACGTATTGTATGCATCCAGTATGCTACTGGAAAACTCTCCTTCAGGATCATGAAAGGCTGTCCGTCCATCTAACACTGACCTGTAGATGGCCTTCTGTCCCAGGTCGGCCCAGAAGATGGTCTGCTGGTTGAAGTCAGCGTCCAGTGCCACCGTGTTCCTCTGCTGTTCCACCACCTGGGTGTACTCCCGGCGCTCCAAGCCCAGCCGCCGGATGTCCCTACGGTTGGTGAACATCAGGCTGGGCTCCTTGCCTGAGGAGGACGCCACAGAGGTCAGGTGACCTTCAGAAACAGTCGCCATAACAACCAGAGGCATTTAGTTTTAATTAAATATATCAATATTTACAGGTTAGGAGGATCATGATTGCAGAACGTATGGACTAACCAGGCATTACAAGTAATCCTTTTATGGTTATTAAATATTAACATTCAGCCTCACATCCACTCCTGAGTCCTCACTGGCTCAGACCAGCTGGTTTCTGTTCTACATTTCAATAGATTCATTGTTTAAAGTTGTCCTCTACCGCTTCCCTTACTGCCCAGTCCATCTCCACGGTCATGTGACTTCTTCAGAGAGTCTGATTGGGTAACTAGTTCTGATTTCATGATGATATTATGCTGCAAAGCATCTTAAACACATCTTACATTAAATGCAGTTACCATTTCTATTTAAATCAAAAGACAATCACTTATTCTACGGTGCCCAGGCAACCAAAGACAAAATCAGCAGAAATCTAAACAAGGATGGAGTCTGCAGAGGAATGAAAGTGATCCTGGAGCAGAGAACAGGCGAGGGAGGACAATACGGTCATTGTCAGACACTAAAACAATCATCCCTCTCTTCTCATCATCAACACCCTGGATATCAACACCACGAGTAGAAACCAGTCACACCAGAGTCTTACCATTTAACCACGACTAGAGAAACCAGTCACACCAGAGTCTTACCATTTAACCACGACTAGAGAAACCAGTCACACCAGAGTCTTACCATTTAACCACGACTAGAGAAACCAGTCACACCAGAGTCTTACCATTTAACCACGACTAGAGAAACCAGT
>OOFB01031033.1:0-12218 GCA_900323305.1 Trachyrincus murrayi
TTACAGAAAAGCCGACCGGGGGTCAGTGAGGTGTCAGACACAATGAACAACCAATAAGCAAAGTGTAAAATATATTAAACCTTCTGGAGAACTTTGAGAGAGAGAGTGTGTGTGTGAGTGTGAGTGTGCGTGTGTGTGTGTGTGTGTGTGTGAGTCTCTCTGCTACAATGATATTCTTGACATGGCGGTTTTGATGGTCTGGTGTGTGTGTGTGTAAGGGTGTGTGTGTGTGTGTGTGTGTGTGTGTGTGTGTGTGAACATTTGTGTGCAAGTCTGTGTGTATGCTGACGTGTCTGATGTGTGTGTGTGTGTGTGTGTGTGTGTGTGTGTGTGTGTGTGTGTGTGTGTGTGTGTGTGTGTGTGAGGAGAGAGTGTGACGTGTGTGTGTGTGTGTGTGTCTGTGTGTGTATGTGTGTGCATCAGTCTGCTTGTTGTTTGCTTTTCAATTCAAAATGTCACATGCATGACCCCCAGGATATAACATTGCCCCCTGAACGAACCTCAGGAGAAAATATGTATTGATAACAGAGAACCCACTGACATTCTGGTGGGAAGCAGAACACAAGGGGCAAGGCCGTTTTAATGAAGGCTGGCCTGACCCACAGTGTTTCACAGCATGGGGGGGTGCTGAGCCAGTAGTGTTTGGCCTTCTTCTGCAAGGTGAAGTGATCTTCTGATCTGCGTCCGGACGGCAGCCAGTTTTGATGAGAAGGTACACTCTCAAAAGACCCAAACCTTCTCTCTTTCTTCTTTGAACTTTCTTGCTCAATTTCAAACATTTTTTATTTATTGTCTGGCTGAAAAGAATGCATTGGACTGATATACCTGTAGTGCGTTGGCATAGCCAATGTATTTAAAATACATGGTGTAACACAACCTGTTTGTCACTGTCAATATTTAAGAATGAAGAAAAAACGTTTGGATGTATAAAATATATCAAGCCACCACAGCTTTGTCTTTCTCTTGTCTTAACGTCATCTTTGCATATCAAATCTGAAGAGAGTGCCTGTCACACAACTATCCACCATCTGAACAGTGGGTGACTAATCACAAAGACTTTAGATGAATGAAATATGACACAATAGAAAATCGGAAACTAAAACAATGCATCGTTTAAAAACGGGTTAAAAGGTTAAAAACAGTGGAAGTTATTTTGATCTGATATCTGTGAGAAGTGTACAGGAAAAATTGCCAAGCAGCAGAAAATGGACGGGGTTAACCAAAAGCCCAGTGGGGCCATGAGCGGAGCTGCTCAAAGAAAGAAAACTAAGGAAAAGGAAGTGAAAGTATAATAAAAAAAATGTCCCGCAAAATACGTAGCTTTTAAAAAAACAACCTAAACAAAGTGCAGATGAGGGCCGTGGGAATATCACAGCTCCCAGTTGCATCCCGGCGGAGGATGTCCAGCTAGCTAGTAGCAACGATAGCCTGGAAGCGACGGACTCGATCACAGAGTTTAAAAACAAGTAAAAAAACAAGATAGGACAACTTCTAAAGGTAAGAACCGTTGGATTGTGCGGGGCATTAAGCAGTATTACCTGCTGTGATTGTGTGCTGCTGTATATTTTGTGGACGGGTTTGTTTGATATGCTGTTTGCATAACATGTGTATTGCATCACTGTGGTGTGATGCTGCTATAAGTGTTGGAGTTCCTTACATGTTGGTTTTTGCAGTTTGCTGTGTGGTTACCTTAGAACGGCGTTGTTGCAAGCCTCACATTATTATGTGTCAGTAATAACTGCTGTGCTGGTTTCAGTGAACACAAATATGGCCATAGTGTAGAGTCTTGGGATGACTTCATCCATCGTTTCCTTGTCTTGTGATTTGTGAGTGAAATGGCAGTACTGTGGAACTGTATAGGCATACCTGCTCAGCTGGACTGGTTATTCAGCCATACCTGCTCAGCTGGACTGGTTATTCAGCCATACCTGCTGGTTATTCAGCCTTTGACCAATAGCTGTGTGATTATGGTCTGGGGGATTTGACATGCCAGCTTGACTGGAAGATCAAAATTAAGCTGGGGTGGGTGGGCGTGGTGTGGGGGGGGGGGGGGAGGCTATGAGCTTCAGTGCCCAGGGGACCCTGGGATAACTAATCCAGCCTTGCCGTGTAATACAACATCGTTGACTTGTTTGTCTTGTAAACACAACAAAAATTCCCTCATCGGTCCACACATCTGACATTTGAATTGCACTAATGGAACTACTTCATGGAAAAGTGAATTCCAACAATGCTAGTGCTAAATAACTGTAGTGTACATTCTTAGGAAGGAATACAGGGCAATATGTATATTAGAGAGAGAGAGAGAGCAAATAAATCAATTTGTACATACTGTGTTGTCCTAAATATTGGAGGGCCATTACCATGCATTACCATTGTTTATTTGTATCTTTCAGTATAGCTGGCTAAAATCCATGCTCTGATGCATGGAAGTGGTGTCCACAGCCTCCTTAATTTGCTCATTATTTATGATGGTTGGACACCAGTGCTGACCCCATACAGCCTCATCCAGAGAAGGACGTTATAATAAAGCAACGGCAAACTTTTGTGTCTTAACTGTTGTGTTTCTTTGTCCTTTCAAAGCCCTTTTTGGGCTTTGAAATTAGCATATCTGGAAGGGCTAATTTGTTGCTGTAAAGAGCAAAGAATAGCATGGGGCTGAGCCTTTTTTTTTTTTTAACTTTCTTAGAAACATCTGTTTTTTCTTCCCTGTTTTATGGTAATATCCACGACAAAGTAACCTGGCTTCCAATTATATGTTTCTATATAAGTAAAACATTAGATGACTCTAACATTCTTATGCAATTGTCTTGAATAGTGAACACTTGTTTTTAATTTTCTCTGTTTTGTTAAATGGTACGGTATATTGAAATTATGAAATAAGACAAGTTTCAGTAGTTTCTATGGCTTTAGGCAACAGAGCCTCGACAAGTGTAGTTTAATGGGAACACAGCGTCATGGGTGAACTTGATTTTGTTCAAATTTTACTAGCCACATCGATGTTCTGACAGAAACGATATTGTTAACATCCCTTATATATATACTTTTACAAGGTCAATACATCTTAGGGAATAACAATGACAAATTGCAGCAATGGTTTCTTTGAATAGAAAGCATTTGAAAACAGGGTCATTCCCCATAGCGGCCTTTCCACCAATACAGGTCCCAAAATTATTTCTGCTCCTGTCTGAAATCAAGCAGCGTATTTTTTCCCTCAAATCAATATGAAATATGAATTATTATATATTAATTAATAAATCGTGTGCGGTTGAGGAATATTTGCTTACTTGTTCCTGGAGCCTATTAAAAGTTGACACATTTGACTCGACAATCTGCCAGCAATTAAAAAAAATGAATAAGTTGATCCTGAAACTTTGGGAAACAAATCATACTCATGAGAAATACTGTAATTGGCTATTAACCTGTCAAAATGATCAAATCGCGGGAAAAAAACTATTTGGATTCCGCGGCGTGCCATGGCGTTTGTTCAGCTGTACGAGCAGCGAGGCTATACGCTATTTAAAGACACCTCAGCTCTACTCATTACCATGAGGACAGTAAGGGAGGGAAGTAGCTGGAATCAATACAATTTAAAAAGAAGAAAAAAACCAACCAACCACCTGCCAAAACCTACCTTCACTGAAAGTGAAAGTGTCCACAGGCGCTAACCATAAAAAAGGATGTTTAGCGTCATAAACTCTTCATTTTGATTGAGTGACTGCTCTCAGGTTATAAATGTTGTGATCCCAGCAGCTTGAGGGGACAAAAGACTGTGAATAAAGAAAGGTTGAGACACGAGGGGTCTCACTTTATCATCGTATGATGAAATCATTTGTCATATTTAAACCTAACACCACATTTAAGGATAAGGCTGAATTACTATAGCACTACTATACTATTCATCCAAAAATGCATACAATTCATTCAGATGGCTTTGCCTTTGACTGAGATAAAAAAAAGGTGAAAAACAAATATGTCATCATTATTTAACACGCAGTACTTAATGTGAGATATAGTATAATGTTCCCTATGTTCCTGTAACTTAAACCTTTAATTACATTGATCACAATTATTCAATCGTTACATATATGACATTCCCTACACAAAGACATTGTTCTAATCAACACTCATTCAGTGAACATTCTAAGGTAGCAGTAAGTGATTATGACATAATAATGAGCGTATGTAGCTGCCACAGTGGCAAAAGCCCTCTGTCCTTCTAATAATAGCGCGTTGGTAATTTGACGTGAGGAGTATCAAAAGAAAGCAGCTCAACACAGGCGAGCTGTACCATAGGAAAACAATGGTGGGCAGCGTGCATTTTTAAAAACACTCAGCCCACTGTGTTTTTACCAGAATAGCACCTGCATGCTGTATTTTCAGCGCATGGCGGTAGTGCTGCTGTGAAATGCCAGACATTTTGCACAGCGAACAAGGTCCGGGGAAACCTTTACACACAGCAGACCAATGTTTTCTGGAAATCTGTAGGTGTTGACAGGAGCCGACCGATGTCGGGAGCCACGTGAACGCCGCAATTACACAGAGATATTAAACTAACACATTTATTCCAACGAACTGAACTGAACAATTTGCGTTTTAGAAAAATATTTTAATAAATAAAAAATAAAAAAACATGCGTTGATAAAAAATATTGGCGTCTGCGCATTTTCAGGGTAGATTTTGAAATGGCTTGTAATGGCTAATCACACTCACACCTGGTGGTAAAATAGAGGACCTTTAACTGGCTAATGTTCTGTCTTCTTGACTGCAAATAAAGAAGGTCTTTCATCGTCAAGCAAGCAAAACTAAATGCAATTGGCAGCGAACACTCACAGCTTCATCAAATTGATTCTCTGAATGGCGGCCTCAATGATGAACTCAATAATGTGTTTAATGTGGGTTTTATTTTTCATTTCAATGATATCTGCAAACTAAAGGGAATTCACAGAGCTCATGTTTATAGCTAGAGATCATGAATCGTGTATTAGCAAGTCTAAAAGGTCATCCACCGTGACCGTTCTTACTTATGCAGAAAATATAGATTTCATAGCCATCAGGGATCTCTGTTCATTAGCTTTTTTTTCTCGTCTGAATCACAATAACAAAGGCTTTTTGATTAAATTGGAAAACAAACAACAACAAATGCCACAGGGTTTTACAATTAGACTCTTAACCTTTTAGAGACAAATGGTATGGTAATATTGCAGCCAGTCCTCCAACCTAAACGACTAGTAAACAACGAGAATAGGTTGTTTGTCTGCGAAAACAAAATGGCTGACATAGTTTCGGCATTAAAATGCGTTTTGATAACATTTCTAGCGAGAAATGTGCATTGTATTTTCATAATCTTCTTTCAGTGATGGTATATGATGTTCAGTTTGTTAGTTAATGCAACGTTTTCTTTCGTTGCTATGGTGGTTGCTATATGGATGCTGCTGTCGCTGAAACCACGTAGCTTGCATGTCGTTCGAATCATTGTCTTTACATTGTGTTGTTATCTGAGCTGTTATGTTATGTGTTATTTTATGGAACTGTTTGATGATGTTCTTTCAATAAAAACGTAGATTTTAGAGTGCCCCAGGGATGACGTATTTCTTCTTCTTCTTCTTTGGATTTCCGACAGACTAGGCGCATAATCCACCCTCCGGTAAGCCGACATGTTTTTGTGGGGCAACCCGGAGTTATGTTCGCCATTGCTTCGAAATGATGAAATGATTTCCACTTGTCCTGCTCCCGTTGTTAAATCAACAACTTTTGTTCTTTTTCTTGACTTCACAATAGGTCAAAAGAATCCATGCGATTGACCCCAGGAACGCGTACCTCTTAATTCCATGTCTCAAGTCCATTCATTTAGACCCCCATCACTTAGAATACTGATTGAATGCCTCCTGAAAGAGACAAGCTGGACGTGAACGACGTGAGAATGAGAACAACAACATCACACCGCATTTTAAATAAGCACAAGAAAACGATGAATGTGTGTCTCTCGCTCTACAAGTGACGTGTGCTTTTATGTGTGTGCGTGTGTGTGTATTGAAGAGTTAATCCGTATCCATGTTTACAGTGTGTTATGCATGTTCGCCCTCCCTTTCCATGGATTCTTACAAGATATTGGACGCTTTGTGCATACTGCGACACTGCAGAAATGATCATATCTTGCAGCAAACGTGGACAGCTGGTTACAACTCTTTCTGTTCTGCACAGCACCCCCCATCTCTGCTGTACAAGAAGTGTTTTTTTGCTGTTGCTGCAAACAGCACTTTTCCACCACCTCATCCCGGCGAAACGCTATAAGGTCGCGATGCGGTTGGTGGAGTGTGCAGGGCCGCTGGAACGATAAGCTCTAGCGAAGCCCGGAACCACGATACACATGACACGGTGCACAGCCCCGAGCGCCCGCTCCAGCCCGGGTACACCGCAGCTGTAGAGGGGACCAAGCCGGCCCCGAATGAGCGCAGATAACTCTTGACACAAGCCAGGGACATTTCTGTACACCATTACCATTACCGCCCAGCAGTCGCTGTAATGTTGACGGCAAAAAAAAAACAAAGAGGCACTGTGGCACTATTTTTATGGCTTGATCTGAAGAGGAAAATAGTTTTTAGGCGTGATTTGACGCTCCTGCCAACATTGACGCCCAGCGTGGTCTCTGGATGTTTCAGGGCGCATTTTGAGAGTCAGTGAGGGCTCTAGCGTTCTGGAAGGACTTTGTACACACACTAAAGCTGAGGTCACTGAGAGGACAGAGGGATACAAAGCTCAGTTGAAGATGGCAACGGACGATGAGAAGTACAATTTTATGGATTTGAGATTTGAGTGAGGCATTTAATTACGTGTATTTAATAGTTAACTAACTTGTATTTAAAAGTTAACAATGATTGGGAGTATAATGGCTGGAGTATGAACTCATTTAATTGCAGATTCTGTATCAATATAGCAAATTAAAAGAGTGTGTTTAAACATTAATATTGTTTTTTTATTATAGTACACAATCGAGAAAACCCCCGATAAAATACACAGAACATACCAGCACAACAGAGCAGTCTCAAATTGATGGTGCTTCACTGAAAAAGGTACGTATTAAAATGACACTTTTATGCATCATTCTTGCATTACTCATCCTCAGTAGTTTTGGTTTCCCTGTTCCCTGAAAGTCTCTATTATTATTTTTTGTGCCCAGGATAAACTCTGTGTCTGCACTGACCTTGAAGGCCGACAAACGATGCATACTAATACCAGCTCCATGTCCGGAAAACACAGTGATCAGCTTCTTACGCTCACTTATCTGGAGGATGTAGTCACCTTGGAGTGGCAGGGAATATTTCCCTGCCGCTGTAATTTATAATAACAAAGTGGGAAACTTATGGATGTGTTTCACATACTTGTGAAAGAAGTGATCTTCAGCGCAGTTTGCATATGTATTGGAAAACTTAATGCTGTAAAATGCATAGTAGGACATATAAAGACCAATGCAATTTACACGTGCATAATGCTCTGGTAAAGAGCATTGAAACCCAAAACTTAATTTTGGGTTTTCAATATCTTCAATTCCTCCAAGTAGGTGTGATTGCAAGCAGTTAAAAATGAAAAGTCATCCTACTGTAATCAGGGAAGGTTATCAAACAATGTTGATACATTCCAATCTAAACTCAAACCCTTTCTTTACTCTCTCATTTGGCTTCCAGAAACATGTCTCTTGACTACAGTTTATTAGGGCTAAACCTCAGGAGATAGCTATAGCCCTGTGCAGACAGGAAATAGACAGCCCCCAGCCCATGCATTTAGTCCATCTCCTTCCTTGGGTCTGACGCTGACCCTAACTCACCTAATCTAGTTTAAAACTAACAGATTAAAGAAATAAAGTATTAAAGACTAACAAACTTAATCTAATCAAACCTAATCTAATCAGTATTAAATACTAAAAGACCTAATCTAGTCAGTATTAAATACTAACAGACTTAATCAAACCCAGGCCACAGTGTTAAATACGAACAAACCTAATGTAGTCAGTATTAAATACTGTCCTGCATTAATGTTGGCACTAAATTAAGAGCTAAATGCCGATAGACTAGATCCAACAAGATCCATTATTCCATTTTAACCCGTAAGTTATGCCTGTGCAATAAAGATAACATAAGAGCACTGGGGGAAAAAAATTAACTAAAGTGAGAATGAGATTAATGAAAACAGTACGGCTCACTTGGCCTCTTCTTTCATTGCGATAGCTTCACCCGAACTAATCAACGTCCTTCTATTCACTGATGGGAAGGTCTCTCACTCCTTCTTACACACACACACACACACTACATAAAACATGATGAACACACGCATACGCATGCTAACCGAAGAAGCATGGCTTCACCAGTGTCACCATATGTGCTCAATAGCAGCTCACAGAGGACTCGCAGATGGCTTCGGCCAAATGGCGGATGGTTCCTCCACACTGCCAGGCCCTGTAACCACCTGCCAGGTAGCACAGGAGGTGGACCACAATAGATGGCAAAGAATAGCTAGCATCTGTTCTCTATTAGGAGAAAGTTTCACACTCTGTGAACTACATATCCCAATTCGGCCCGTCATCCATAGAAGGCAGTTGAATAGTTCTGAGGTGCAGTATGTTTCAATACAACAACAATACAGCAATCAAAACTATAACAACAATATAAATGTTAATATTTGTTTACATAGTAGTAGTTTATTATTAGTTGTCGTAGTAATTATTATTTTGTTATTTAGTAGTTTATTTTGAGTCAATCAAAACGTCAACACATTACTCCAATATCCTGTTTTTATTTGGGAACGCTGTGTCCATACACACCTGTTTCAAAGGGCTTATGTTGTTAACAGTCCTCCTGACAGTTTTAGTAACTCTGGCCTCGTGCATGTGAACATTGATAGATGACTTCCCTGAACAACTTTGGAACACGGTTAGACTTGCTATATTCTCCAGTGGCATCTGCAGTGGCACCTACTCTTACTTTGAAATCACACATTTCAAAAGTAAGAGAGGGTCTGGCTTGGTTACAAATTCATGGTAGCAAAGTTCTTTCAGCCATGCTGTACTTTTATAAAGGTATACAGTTCCTTTCCTGCATAAAATATACCCAGAGTGGCAGAAGCAAGATTCTGTTTTGATAGTCTCGGCTGATACTCAGGAGGCTGCTCTTGTTTCCTGATGGGAAGCCCATGGCCACTGCAGAGGCTACCCGACAATATCGCCAAGCTCTGATTATGCCTCTTCGCTTCACGATTTCCCTCATCGCGTTTAGTGGTGAGCGTCTCACTCTGCATACAGCGAACACTATCGTTTTCTTATACAGTTGTTGTCTCAAGAGAACTCTAATGGCTTAGAGAATTACAGAGCACAAAAAAAGGCTCTCACAATTGAGAATGCTGAAAAAATAATCAATTTGTAGTCAGTTCTTGTAGCTCAGTGGAGAACACGCTTACTGCACCGCTTAAATGCTATGTTTCTAAGTAGTTGTTTTCTGTGCGAATGGTACACCAAGGTGCCATGATTCAGATGATTCCATTCAATAATTCACCTTCGCTGCGTCTGTCTGTTACTTCACTGCTTCAGCTCTCTCTTTCTCGTCTGAAAACCGTGTGCATGTGTGCTTCCTGGCTCGGAGCGAGATTCCACCATCTATAGCATTGCCTATAGCTAGGCTACCCTCCAAAAAAAGCTTCCAAGCAGCTGGTGAAACAAAGAGAGCGACAGCGAACGTCTCAGGTATAAATAATCCAACGGTTGGCGGTGAAAGATTTGGATAGCGTGCGGGAGTACAGGGCTCTCCACTGGATGTATAGCCGAGCATCATCAGAGGCTCCCGGTACGGTATCCTCCGCAGTGGGGAGGCGACTGTAGGGTTTAAAAGACGTCGTCGCACGCCCCACGGGGATTCACGGTGACGGGCTGAGGATTCGAGCCGTCGCCAGGAAACTATTAAGATCTTACAGAACAAAAGAAAACACGGGAGGCCTTAGCACTTTCACAGTGCCTCGCTCCAAAAGAGGGCTTTGAAGGTTGTCAAAGAAAAGAGAGGGATGAGGAAAAGAGGAGGAACCCAGGGAGACGAGCCGCGTGTTTCTCTCTCCTTCTTACTGTTTAAAGATTCAAGACGCACAACAGGAAGGTGACAGTTGACTTAATGAGTCCAGCATTGCTCTTATTTTAAGAACTGAACAAGTGCTTTTTTAAATTGTTGTTGTGATGTTGGCTAAACAGCAAGCTGATTAAAGCTTAATATTGCATACTGGCACATGCGGCACAGATTTAACATTTAATGAGATTGAATCTCTCATACAGTAAAAGGCTACAGATGATGCATACTGCAGATGTGGAAAGTTGCTTAGTCACCAGGCGTGCATTGGCACTATGTATTACAATGTAGTTTCCTAATTAGAATAAGATTAACTTTATATATTATTCACAATATTCCTCACTCATATATTCATAAATTAAACTTGAAGTTATTCTTTATAATTTTTCTGCCACAGGTGGTTAAGAAAAGATAATTGTGAAGAGCTCTAGTGATGTACTATTGGGAAGAATTATACGTATATGTAAAATATACTATGTGATATTAGGGGGCCACAATGATGAATATATTAAATGTATACTATGTAACATGCAACGTGCATATGTTTTGAAGCTCAGAAATCCACATAAATCCTGCGTTTTTACGGTTACATATCACTGATGATATATTACCCTGAATACCGTTTACAACATATCTGCAGGAATGATGCCAGAGTTTTCGAGCTATCAAAAATGTGGTTCCTCAGGGGTTGGTTCTTGGCCCATTGTTATTCGCTATCTGTCACTGATGTATTGGCTGAGATTGCTATGCCGATGATACTTTTGATATGATATTCTCTATTCTTAAATTCTCCATTTTTTTTATTTTTATGTAATCAATCAATGAATAAAATAGCTGTTTAAATATATATCTTACTTAAAGGTACTGTAGGCAAGATTTATTTAGTAATACATGGACATTAATATTGCTTTTTTGCCATGCCAGACACATTAGAACAGATGGTGAGGCTATTTTGATTTAATAATTTGAGTGTTGTCTAACACAGCAGGTGTCGTTAAACTTCATGCTCTCATTTATTTCCTCTGATCACTCGGTTCTGATCTCAACAGACTTGAAAAAGAAGATCAGATCAAAGTAACTTAACTCCAGCTACAATTTTTATGGAACGGTGGATATTTTAAAACTTCAAATATTTAAATTTCAGCTTTGATTTCTTTCTGATTTAGTCAATCTGAGCCCTAATCGATTCTGTGAATAACTCATTGACTCACCAATTCTTTCCAATTAGTCCGCAAAATGAATTTCAACAACTAGCAATATGCTACCAATATTGATCCCCATGGTCTTTCTACCAGAAGCCTTCACAAGCTCAACTCCCAGTTGAATGTGTGATATGACTTTTGCCTTGTTTTTCGGCCATCTCACTATCTTTGCTTGTAGTTGTAAATTATAATCCCAGCTTTGTATTATTAAATGGTACAATATGCAAGTAGACGCTAGTCTCACAAATCAGAAGTCTGATGGCAGACGAGCTAAAATGTGGGTGAACGGGGTGTTTCACTTTCTTTCGCTTCATATTTCTTTCGACCAATTGCTGGAGGCGGGGATCTGTAAGCGCGTAATTGGCAAACACAAACTCGGCCATCAGTAGTAAACAGTAAAAAAAAAGTGTCTGTAAAGGTTTCAAATCAACACCCTTCTGAAAGCTTCATCCACTTCTGCAAATTAGTTTTCTTCTGTAGAACATCTCCGTCACGAGAAGTTCTACTATAACACAGTAGAACTGTAGAACTCTACTATAACACAGTAGAACTGCTGGATCCGAGATTATGTAGACGCTGATTTTAAGGCTACAGGGATCTAGGTTAATTGCTCAGACTCTGCAGCAGCATAGAGAAACCGTTAAAGTGATGGACACCAGAAATCTGTAATTTACTTCTAATTATATTATTAAGGGTTATCAATGTGTGATTAAAGAATCAGAAAATGACGTTCCATGAAATCCATTGCAATCTCAAGCAACTCCAATCTATCGGTTCCTTCTATTCCTTCAAGCCGATTGAATGGGTGGAGTCTATTTTCCCTCCAATTACCATACAGTCATGTGGCCAAGGCAGTAACCAATTACCTTACAAGCTACGGCGTTTCGGACTTTGAGGAAGGAACAAAACAACA
>OOFB01031033.1:14427-29704 GCA_900323305.1 Trachyrincus murrayi
GCAAACAAACTGTGTGATGTGTGGACGTGGATGAGTCCACGGGACGCTGGGTGCTTACGGGATGTGGCTTTTACAAAAGAAACAAAGCACACAGGTCAGGTCAGGAGATGAGGTCGAGAAAACCGATACATCAAAACACGATGCACACGGGAGGAAGGAATAGGGAAGAAGGACGTAAACAAAGGAAGGATGTGTGTGTGTGTGTGTGTGTGTGTGTGTGTATATGTTACACAGAAACACAGTGCCAATAACAGTGACGCGATTGCTGACCTGAATGACAAAGTGCATCACTTCTGAGGAGTGCTCAGTTGAAACAGCGTGGGTGTGTGTTTAACTTCTGAGCAACGCGTGGAAACGGTGCCACACCCCCCCCCCCCCCCCCCCCCCCCCCCCCCCCCCCCCCCCCCGCAACTCTTTTCATTTGACGGGCTCCTATTGATTTCCTGGAAGAGCCCCCTTTTGTTTTATAATCCTAATGTACTCCATGCAGTGTGCTGGATGCCTTCACTGTACTACCGGCACAAGGCAGTCCATACATCACCAGAGGCCAGACAGCCGACATGGTGAGAGCGGGAGGAGAGAGGCGAGGAAGATGATGACGGATGGCATTCAGGCACGCTGCAGCACCAAATGAATCTGCCGACAGGGAAAAGGCCACTTGTCATCAGCTCCTGTGCTCAGGCACCCCCCCCCCCCCCCCCAGCCCACCCTCCCTCCCCCAAATGAAAACAGACTCCAGTCTTTAAAGGTTAACTGAAAATTACAGAAAATGATTTACGGTTAATCGCGGCGGAGTAAGGTAGCCCTTAATGTGAGTTTGATTAAAAGTTAGCGTAGTTCTCAGTTTGAAACGACGCACCCCGGCAGTGACTAAAATCTGTTTAATACATACCCAGTATGTGCTTATTCGATTTTACACCTGTATCAAATTTGACATGTTCACACATGGCTCTCTGGATGCCCAGCACCAGCTCATGTAATAATCTTGATAATTCAACAGAGATAAAAACATTGGCAAAAAAAATAATAAGTTTCAGGTTTCAATCTCAGTACATTAACTCACACAGGTTCTCTGCGTCCGACATTATCTCGGGGTGTACAGCACATTTGAAGTTAACTCACCTTGAATTGTTATAAAACAACACGACAAAATCAAAGAAACAAAATCACTCACCACAAGCAGAGACCAGAGTAAGAAATCGCTTGGGAAATACTTTCTCAGGCATAACACAGTGGGTTTTTGAAAACTGCTGTTTTTTAATAGGTCTGCAGTTAATTCATTGATGCGCTATGAGCCAAACAATTCCTACTGTGAGAGGGGCTGCTACACGGTATTTAATGTAATGTTAGACAATACAGACCAGGATTTTTTTGTTTGTTTTTTACAAAGGAGAAGATGGCACATGTAGAGAAGCACTTTGGATATTGAGAAAATCAGTTTATTGCAAACGGTTATCTTTAATGACACGAGCATAGCATGCATTTTCCTGATAAGACCATACATTTTGACACAATGACTCATGGTCACCCACAAACAAACCCCAAAGATGAAACAGAAGGAATAACTTAATGACTGTAGGTAAGATTGTCATTTGGTCTATTAGTGAGTGAAATGCTCTGTGAGAATATCTGTTCTGGTTGACTGCGCCTGCCTGTATGATTTCGATTTTAAACAGCTCTCGGGTAATTTCGGACCAATCAGGGTATCTCTTCCCTGATTGGTTCGGGAAATCCATCTTGCCTGTCAATCACAGGTGCGCGGAATTGCAACACTTCTCAATGCCGGAGAAAAGTAGAGAGGAAGGGATTGGGGTGTTTATTTTCAAAATCTTGCTTTCTTCTGCTCTGTCTCTTTACGACTCTTACATTTTACGTACAGCACTTTTAATCGAGTTTCTAATAATGTGCTGTATGTATTTACAGGACTTTTGGACCTTACAGGACCGAGACCTTTGCATTAAGTACTGCAGTTTACATTTTGACTGGATCCCATTGACCTACTAGTATTCATGGGAATCAAACATTATAATGCATGTGGCGGATCGACGCTGACTCAATGGATGAAGTAGATGACCTATATGAAAGGCTGACATCTGCGATACATTCAATGCAGATAGCCACTGGACTATACCTAAAGACTTGCAGCACATTGACATTTGATATTAATATGCCGTTTTCTTTGGCTTATTTTACGTGAAAATCGAATCGATTCAACTTCCTCTACAACTGAAATGCGTTTCTGTCGATGAGACGAGTGTACGTGCGAGCAGGTGTCGCAAGGTAGCTGGGCTAACTCTCATTGAAAAGCTGAGGACCCTGAGTGATTCAGGTAGACCAGGAACCCCCCTGAGGGAAGGGGACCAGGGCTTACAACTCCTGGTGCGCCTAGGGAACTCCCAGGAGGAGCTGGAGACCGCCTGCCAGGGAAAGGGAGGTCTGGATTGACCAACCACTGGACCACTATGGGTTTAACAAAATAAGACAACGGACGGATGGAGCAGAGAGCATACTAGTTATTTATAAGGAGACATCCCAATGGACCTTGAAGAAGTTCTGCTTATGGGAAATACACACACACATAGCCCTAACCGTATCATACATACAAATACAAACATTATGGTGACTTGGGCTATAGTTGGTCAATGGATTTAATACCTTGTCTGCTTTTAGCTGATTAACTTGCCCCTCCCATGCGAACCAGGGCAAACCATTCTCTTTCTAAATCACCATGGACGGCGTTCAAGTTATCTTAGAAAGCACCAGACAGCCCGTCTCCTCTCCATGTTTCTCGCTGGCTAAGATTGGTTCCCGTAATTCGCTACGTCTGACACGCCTCTTTTTTAATTCCTTCAAGTGCAACCCCCTCCCACGCCAGGACATATGAGGCCCGCTGCCTCCCGGAGTGCAAGAGAAGCATTTTCATCAGGCATCCAATATCTGCACTCAACTCACACGTTGTTTATTGAATTTCATTTTTAAATTGTCAATTTGTCAATCCCATTAATGTAGGCACACAGTATAGATCTAGATATGCCCTCCAGTAAATTAACAATCTTGTTTGCCATCATCTGCATTACTTTATCCACAGTGCAGTCCAATGTTATTTCCACCATTAAGGTATTCACAACATTTAGCTATATAGTGGATTCTTTTTTCTTCAGAAAAGCTTTTCGAGAGGTTGAGCTACAAACACTGTTTTTCACTATTCTGTCCAAAAATATGAGTGATTGAGGGAAAATATAAAAATCTAGGGCTAAAGTAAAATAGATTAAACATGTTTCTATTACAAGGGCATCTACTAAAATAATTAAAAGGTTCATATGTTCATGAAAATTAAATCAAAGTAACAAATGCTCATGGGAAATGACAATTGGCAAGTTTAACACGCTATTGTCCAATTCAAGTAAAACCTTTACTTCACATTAAATCGGTTCGCACTTTGGCCATTGCAACCACAGCTTTGTGTTGAATTTTTTTCATTTTCTCTCACTGCTACAGAATCCATTTAAAGCTGCAGTCCCAATTAGACTTAAGTATCTTCAGCTGTCCACCGTCTGGGAAAGCAGCAATCATGGGAAGAGGTTGTAATGCGCTTGGGGTGACCAGGGGAACCAATAACTGGTACCCAGATTCAGGAACAGATGCAAAGGGAACTTTAGATTAATAATCTAAAGTCTGATAGCAGACAAGTTCAAATCTGGGTGAATGGGGTGTTTCACTTTCTTTCACTTCAGACTTGTTTCGACCAATCATGTTGCTGCAGGCGTGGATCTGTAAACGTGTAATTAGCTAACAGCGACCACAAACTCAGCCACACTAGTAAACTTTTCCCGGTGGGAAGACAAGCTAAAACATCATGACTGGACACAGACATTCTTTGAAAAAGTGTCTGTAAAGGTTTCAAATCAACACCGTGTAGACTGGCCACTGTAGAAATACACGTATTAAATCCCCATTTAAAGCTTCATCCACTCACCCAAATGAATTTCTCTTTGGTAGAATATCTTCATAACGAAACAGGAAACAAGGTGTAACCCCGCCCCTTTCAGTTTTTGGTTTCTGGACCGAGCTCTGTGCAGTCTCCCTCCAGAAGTTCTGCTGTAGCAGAGCAGGACTTCTGGATCTGAGATTTGAAAAATACAGACCAACAATAAAAAATTCCTGGGTCCCCGCCATCATCTATCAACGTATAGATGATGGAGGATGAGCAGATGCGTTGCCTCAAAATGTTGTGTCCACCACAGACCTGCCTCCACAGCCTCTGATGAATAATGACATGGCATGCCTGCTGTGTATCCCGCCAGGCTCCTCTATCCCAAGTGATATGCTCGGCCCGTCCTCGATCATTTTCAAACTGTCACACCTAGTTCATATTTCGATCAGGTGATGGGTGGAATTTCAAAAAACAACCTTCTAAATAAAAAAGTAAGAACTGTGGATTCTGAACATTACCGAACGCTGTCAATCAAGCAACCAGAAGATTTCTACTGAAGTAATGCACTTGTTTTTTTCCCCCTTCTATCAGCCAAGGATGGACGATATAATTATTGATCAAATAGAAATGTTCACGGCATTTAAAAAAAAAAAGTATACTGCCTACATAACCACAAAAGAACGAGAGCAAACCATTTAAGTCGCAGCCCCAATTAGGCTAAAAGGATGCAGCTGGTCATCACAGCCAATCACTTGCACTCTAATTATGGCTGACATTTTTACTGGGCCACAAACTGCCGCTCGATAGGAGAACCAAACTCCCTGACCCCGCTTTTAAAAAATGCCGTTCAGGTTTTTTTCATTCTGGGGCTGCAGGGCTGCCGGCATGGCTCCCCTGTAAACGCCCCTTCACTTCAGTTTCAATAAGCGGAGGACAGGCAGTCACATGACACCCATGATGCGCAAGCGTCATATGGAGGGCAGGAAGTGAAATGGAGAACGTAAAGCGGCAGTACTACTGTTTATGTAAATCGATCCGTATCGTTTAAAAGATAATGATTCATCACACGATATTGACGATGTACCTGCTATCGAGTCGGCAGACATAGTAAATGACCTTGCACTGCAGACTACGTACTACACCAGGGATCAAATGACAGCAATCAAAAGCCTGGAGGCATATAACCTTTTCGTGTGCGGCTCATGGATTGGGAATGAAAAACCTAAAGGGCAACTGTCGTACAGTTTTCGCCAGGGTGCACGTATGCTTTTAGCTTTCAAGTAAAAATGCTGCCAAGTCACTGTGCTCGGGATGGGTTGGAACGGTAAACCACAAAAACATCTTATTAACCATTAGGCTTGAACATACCATCAACCTCCAAGAAGCAGGAGGTAAACAAAGGTGTGCAACAGCACAGCACTCAACACAAGTCATCACCAGCGATTTGCATGGTTCATTTGTTGGAAAGCAAAAACATGAACATAAAAAAAAAATTATATATATATATATATATATATATATTAGAGGTGTAACGACCTTGAATAAAAATTGAAAATTATGAGCATTCGATTTCGAACTTGCAGAATGGCCCATTTCAGAATAATATATATTATTGGATTTTATTTATTGATGCATTAATGTGTTCATCGCTTTAATGTTGCGGCTGGTAAAGGTGGAGCTCAATATATCGTTTATAATAATGTTTTTATTTGTTCTTTCTTTGCTTACTTTTTCTTTTAATTATATACGATTTTGACTGCAAAACCAAAAATTCCCAAAATAATGATGTTTCACCTAAAGGGATTGAAAAGTGCCCTTTAATAGCTTACAATGAGCCTTGGACGTCAGAGGCAATGTAATCTCTATTTCTGTTCAGACCTGTCTCTCTCCTGATCCATGACTGATCTGATCAGTGCTGCTCACAGGGATCACATGCTCCCTCATTCTGGAACCCACTTCACTTCACAGGAGAAATACAGACAGAATGTAGATGTGTAGAACAAAGTCACCTTACAATTGTGTACTGTATGCTGGTATACTCTATGGACTATTGAGTCATTTAGGACACGTTTATCTAACACGACTTGTAGAGTGAATAGGAATGTGTGGGATTCGAACCCAGAACCTTTCCTGGACGAACAGACTCATGGGTTAGCTATAACAGAAGCAACAGGAGAACAATGAAACAATGAAATATTGCCCTAAACCAGTGATATTACTTCGTAGGGACACCTCTAGCTGGTTTCATATTGAACTATTTGTTTGGGGGGCCTCAATAAAACAATAGTTTAAAAGCAAAGATAACTTATAAATGATTATTAAAGTTGTAAATATAGAGGTTAATGTGGTTATATGGCAGTTTTGCATGCTGAACACACTCCAGCATCCGTGGTTGAGTCCACAAACACGTTTAGACGTTAGCTAAGGTACACACAAAAAACACACAAGAAGTTAAGTGAGTTATGTAAAGTTGTATTTCCTTTTTTGTTCTGTGTAATTTAGTTTTATCGTGTGAACTTCTTCTTCTTCTTCTTCTTTATTGTTCAGGATTAGTGTGGATTAACAGGAGATTGTACAATACTTGGTATATACAGGGAAGTGAGCTGGGCCGCTAGCGCAGGAAAGGCTAGCGGGAGTGCCAACAGGGGAGTCCATGCCCTGCAGGTCAAGCCATTAATTCCAACACAGTGACATTTACAATTTCCAGTCAAGTCCCTTAAAATGGGTCCGAGGGAGAGAAAATTGATGGCCAAAATTGGACTTTAAATAGAATGAAAAAGGAGGGAAAGTGAGAGAAGTGCTAAAGTAATGGGAGAGAGCATAGGAGAAAAGTAGAGATAGTAGCAATATGAACATCCATCACTGGGGGTTAGTCCCAGGTCGTGTTGGGCTTAAGTGACTGATTCCTCAGCTGGATAGAAGAGAGCTGGAGCCTGGTGCCAACTACTGGTGGTGGTGGTGGTGGCTGGGCTCTGTCTGCTCTGGGCGACTACAGGCCTCAGACTTGGATGGATGTCTGGGTAGTGGATGGATCCAGGCCTACATGAGGCATTTGGCTTTGACTATTTATTGCTGTCACCAACCAGGAGATTCTTTATCTTCTATCTAAACCACTGCAATACAATCAGTCATGTGCTTTTGTGGGGAGGGTTATTCATAGCTGTTATTTGGGAAATGAAGGAAAGCATGTCTGATCAATCCCATTATGAAAAGTACGTAATTACTTTAAAAGCATATTGTCCTAAATTAATTGAGCATTATCTCAAAGAGAAATGGCCCATCCATGATTGCCATACCACAAAAACAATTGTATGAATGGGTAACCGATGGGTACTCAAATGATTGACAAGACACAGGGCTATGCCACAATGCCCTGTGGGTTTGTTCTTGTGGTTCTTGCCGGACCACACCGCTCATTTGTCAGAGGGACTAAAGTTCTGCAGGGACTTCAACAAGATTGGTTAATCAATCAGAGTGTGACAAACCCCACGCGTCAACGTTGCAACTGTTGACACGGACAGAAGCAGTGCAACTGTTGTTGGCATTATTTATGATCGGTCCCCACTGAATTATTTTGGGAAAAAATGAAAATGAGGTAGAATATTTTTTGGTAGATCGATTTTTGATAGCCCCCTCATTCGTGCCATTCTGTGATGTCGTACACTGCAGTGAAAACATTTATTGCAATTAGTCCCAGGGTCTCCTCACCATCCCTTAACTATCTCTGGCTTCTCGTGGCTCAGTGGGACTCCTTGGTGGGGAAGCTCACAACGCTTCCATAAATTGCAGTTATTTGATTTTGGTCTCATCTCAAACCAGACTAACTCAGTGACTGGGAATGCTGTGAGTCACTTTGTAGTCAGATTAGCATGGATTCTCGGTTAGCCCAAGTTTGACCCTATTGACAATGGCGACGTAGCCATGATTGTCTTTGCGCCTTGGGGATATCTAATTACTGATATACTGTTCTGTGTATGAGTCTGATGTGTGTGTGTGTGTGTGTGCAGTGTACACAGGTTCTGACGGCTTCCGCTGAACTGTGTGGACAGTGGTCTTATTAATCCCCTTAGGTGTGCTGGTTGAACGCCTGCTGCTTCCTACAGGAGCTCCCGTTCACATACACACATGCACGCACACACACACACACACACACACGCAAGGACACACACAAACATGCACGCAAGGACACACACATACACATGCATGCAAGCACACATACATGCAAGCACACACACAGCACTTGCATAAGCACAAGCAAACCCACACAAACCCACACACACTGCAAGCACACACACACACACCACAAGCACAAACACACACACGCAAAGCACATTCACGTAAGCACACACACACAGACGCACAAATACACTCACTCAAACACAACAGACACACATGCGCACAACCACACACACTGCAAGCACGTGCAGAAACTAACAAAAGCACACACACAACCACACACAGCACACACTTGCATATGTGCAAGCAAACACACACATACACACACACACACACACACACACACACACACACACTTGTTTGTCTCCTCTCCCACTGTGTGTTCCTGCAGCCTGCGGTGTCTTCCATGGTGTGAGCCGCATGGAGAACACACCACCAGAGCCCTGCAGGCACGGCCGAATCCATGCCAGGCTGACTCCACCCGACTCCCTCTCTCGCTGACATCTCATTTAAAGCTACTTTCTGTGCCACTGCTAATACTGGATGCTGAGGCAGCATCGCCGTGAATAACCATTGATTTAAATCATCACGTCTTTTTTACAATGTGGCATGTCCACTGTAACTTCGTAGGGTACAATCCAGTTTTATACATGAGCCACTCCACATATATGAAATAAAAGAAAATATAGTTTTCTCTGTTTAACAGAATGTTGCGAGACATATCCAAGACAAAACCTGAGCATGGACAGAGATTACAGCACTCCTGCATGGCAGCTGTACGTGTTCTGTTCGTGTTAGACGGTTCATGGAGAAACTAACTCCTCATGCAAATATGTATCACAAAGGAACAACGCAGTTCTCACATTATGTTCTGGCTTCCCAGCCGAGTCTCTAAATGCTTCCTATGATCCGGCCTGTGATACTGCTCAGCGGGAATTCCCTGTGTGCCAGCGTGCTTGGCAGCCGCTTTCATTTGTTGTGTTGATGAGCACGATGTCATCTTCCATCGTGTCTGGCTCGTTCCAAAATAGGAACTGTGAATCACCAAGGTGCATGTGTATTAATAAGAGTTAGGTGCACGAATTCAAACTCAAATCTCAACTGAATCGAGGCAGAAGAGTGGACAAAATTAATGACAACAGAGATAACGATGATAATATGCTAATAAGTAGCTTGTAGCTCCTGTGATTGCAGATTTTTGATTAACTATTTTTTAATATGGAAAGATTGCGTCTTTCCTTAAAGAATACGTTTGGGATTTTTCAACCTGGACCCCATTTTTCCATAATTTTTTAAAGGACCTTTCGCTTGATCCGGTCTTTTGGTTATTGTGTCTAACCAAGTCTCGCTCAAGGAGAAGTCTCGCTCTGAGTTTTGAGTTGTTGCAGGAAGAGAACGGTGGAAACCGGCAAGAACAGAGGAGTGCCGGCAAGAGTTTGTTGTGTTGGACTACAGAAAGCGTAGCTTAGTGTTATCTAAAAGATTTTCAAAGTCATGGCTGAATATTTAGCCGGTTTCGACAATGTGAGATTTCGCGAGATTTCAGAGCGAGACTTCTCCTCGAGCGAGACTTGGTTAGACACAATAACAAACAGACCGGATCAAAATGCACTTTTAGAGGACGTACATTGACGGGCGCAATTGCCCCAAAGGGTTGCAATGCAGATGTTTCGCGGCTGCGTTCTCGCTCAATACTTTTACCGTCATCACCCAAAATGATGGGAAAATAGGGTCCAGGTTTGAAAAATCCCGAACGTATCCTGTAAAGCGGTAGAAAGTCTGTCCTTTTCATGTCAATTCAAAGTGACTTGTACAGTCCTTCATTATAGTGAAAGAGGTCTGCAGTTTAAAGGATCTCACACAAGACCACATTTACTGGAAGGTTGGATGGCTCGCCTAAGCTGAAGGCCCCATTCATGTTCACGCGAGGCACGCACACACGCACGCACGCATACACACAAACACACACACACATGCACACACACACAAAAGGAGCAAAGTAGAAAGCGTCAAAGAGACGTTGCTTTGGTGGGAAATGTCCCGGCTGTGTTTTGTGGAATTATATATTATAATATGCCATTTTATATTGCATGTGTATGAAATAATTCACCGTGTGACTTTGCAAAACAGAGCCTGGTCTCATTGGTTTTCCATGCACTGAAGTGGATGGAGAATTGCAGTGAGAATCGCAGCTAAACTAAGAAAAGAGTATAGCCAACATTTGGGAGAAAAAATAAAGCTTAGCCTGATACAGTGAAATGTTTTATTTATCGACTTGAATATTTTATGCAGCGTGACTGCCTGATATGCATGTGCATATCAGGTTATCGCTCAGCCAAGGATTTCTACTTGTCATACCCAAACAAATACATGTATAGCATCTAAAATCCCAAGGAGATGGATGGCTTTTAGTCTCCATACTTGTTTTACTATCTTTTGCATGGAAAGATGCTGCTATGTCTTTGTAGCATAGCACCTGTAGCCCATCAGAAGAACATACCAACGCTAAATAGTCCTGTCAAGGAAAAGGCCAGGACGATCTGGACAACATTGTGTTCGGATTTCAATGTTTTCTTCTTCTGTGGTGCACCAGAACCTGAACTGAACTTGACTGAACAAAATACGAAACAGCCCAACCCAAACTAGAATATAGACTAGAATAATAAAAAAAAGATATATATATTATTAAACAATGATTACATTTACTGTAAGTTTCTCAGTATTGTGCTTGTCTCGTTGGTTTCACTACTATCCAGCAGCTACCACATTTTATGTAACATTATTTTCTTCCCCTTATTTGATAAGCCCTTTTTATTTAGGGCTTAATTATTTATTCATTAATTAGTATTTAGATACCTTTATTTGGGGCTTAACTAATTCAGTCAAAAAAAACGGTATGTCTGTATATTGAGTTTCAATACCATGGTGGTTTTCATTGTTTATATCTGCTCTTGGTAGTCCCATCAAGTAGGCCAGTTGCTGGGGGACTTCAAGGCAGCCCATCTTATATCTGAGTCTCTGTGGGGTGGATGGTAAGTTCAGCATGTAGCTGCAGGGGTTCAGGTTTCACGAGTGCTCGACTCTTACTCGACTACATAGTTTGCATTGTTGAACCGAGAGTTAAATAAGTGGTGGTAATAAAACGACTGCGGCAGCATGTAGATGAAGTAAATTCAAATGAGAATGTGACTTACAAATTGGTAATCCATACAAGGAACACATGTGTAAAGACAAACTGCAGAGCAAAGTGTAATATGCGTATGTAATATGCAATGTGTACTCGAGTAAACGAGTACTCGTCAAGCAAATCATAAACAAAAATATTTTGTAGTAATTGTAGTAATTTTGTAGTAATTTTTCCGACATCTTACAAATACCGTATATATTATGTTGATATGTATTTTGGCAAAGTTTTGGAGCAGGATATATAATAAAATAGTCAAAAGGCTGTATGAAATAGGTTCGTTCGCCAACGTTTAGTAGCCCTCTACAATAATGACCTCAAGAACGTCCCGACATCAAAACTGAAAGTGAAATGTATAGCAGCATAGCGCTGCTGTGGTGGTGATTAAAACAATCTCAACACATCTCAATAGCAGCTTATGCAGTTCAAACGTCTTTTTTAAGTTAGAAAGATATTAGATATTCAACAGATATTCACACTCGGCTTCCAAGCAAAACCGTTGGGCAGCAGACGTATCCAGTTGAATACGTGACGTATCCAACTGGATACGTCACATTTCAAAATTCCCCAAATGGATATAACATCAAAATCGCTGCTTAGAAGTGTTTTCTGCTAGCTCTACAGTAAAAAGCAGGTGTGGGTATAGCGCACATGGACTAAAGTACAGATTAAAACCGCCTTTCGATATGCGTAAATTACTGGAAACTACATTTTAAAAAAATTTATAAAAGCGCCTATACTTCTGGGTATTTCTTGCATCCCTAGTACACACACACACACTCTCTCTTTATCACACTGTCTCACTCACACACACACACCTTTTTTCTCAAATGTCTTCTCTGCTTATGTGGCTCAGGCCTCTAAAACCCAAATCCTCTGCCTCTGCAAATCCATCCCTCCATTTATGCATATTTCCTTTAAACTTTTTGACATTCACATTTAAATGTTATTTCGATGATTTTTATCGGAACATTCTCCCTCGCCCTGTGGGCGTGCAACTGATCTCGTGTTGTTCAGTCGGGTGCAAAGAGCCCCTTTCTCTCGGAGACCTTCATTCTTCACCCCCCCGGCTCCTCTATTTGCTCACCTATGTTCTGTACTTGAATACTAATGCTCGGTGTCTTTGCTGCTGCACCACATCAATGTACAGGGATTAAGCAACATGCATTATTTCATATTATTCCACCTTTGACCACAATTCCACCCACATTATAATATGACAATAATCTGACAGCCCTCTATGAGAGAGACATGACAACAGACTGCAACCCTCAATAACAACAACAACAAAGCTAATTGCGTTGGCATTTTACTGTTCGCTGGTTTGTGTATATTGCGTAACTTGCAAACTATTTTTGACTCGCCTACATCACTGCCGTCAAAAACGTAATCCCTTTGCAATTACTGATGATGAGGTTTAGTGTGTCGTGTCATGGCTGATCTACTTGTTATGTCTCTTCTCTCTTAACACCATTCTTAGTTTACTTTCTAGTAACTGTGTATGTAGGGATTCAAACTGGGCGTTGGTCTAATGCCATGTGCTCAGACATCGGTAGCTCCATGCTATGCTACGATTGCGTGCAACCATGTATGTAGTTGTTTTCCAGAGAGAGTTGTCCCTTCAGGGATGAGGTTTGCATATATGAAGTAGACCTAGGGTACTGCTTGTTAAAAAGCAATACAAACAACAATTGTCATGAATGGGTGATGATGGGGTCCCTCCTACATACAACCACAACATATAGCGTGGGATGTCATTGTAGATTCTATAGTAATGACAATCTACCCACTACGTGCACAAAATACAGGACACACACACACTTTATTTACCCCTCTTTCTCTCTCTGTCACAAACACGGGCACACACACACACACACGCACACACTTTCTTTTTGATCACTAGAGAGTCGGGGTCAGAGGTGAGTCTACGGATGGGCCTGGATGTACGCAGGCCCGCCCAGATTGACAGCTTGCCCACCCTATCAGATTCATGAAAACTTCCTCTCTTACGTGACTGACGTTTACGCTACACGGCGTTACTGTGCGGTCGCACCAAAAGATGAATGAGCAGCGAAAGCGGCCGGCAGCCATTCATTTCCAATGAGAGCTGGCGACGAGGAGAGGTGGTCACCGTAGCAACAGTGAGCGCCGCCATGTCCACGTCCAGACCGGCGAGGAGAGTTTGAAATAATTTTAACTTTAACAAATTAGCGCTGGCGGTGCTGAAGCGGCAACCAATAGCAGAGCTGGATTGTATTTTCCTCAGCGCTAGTTTCTAGCGAACACGGAGGAGAAACTATTTGTTGACGTCTCCGGTTTCCCGGAGCTATAATCAATCTTTTTGTTGATCGGGACACAAAACATAGATCAAACGTTGCCTTCATTTCTTGTTTGTTGTGTTGTGTACTGGGAGCGGAGAACCAGGTTAAACTCCTTGTGTGTGGTACTAGGCAAACGAGGGGATTCTGATTTGATTATTAGATTAGATTCAACTTTGATTCCATGATGTTATGTTGCCATGCATACAATAGCCAAAAGTCAATTGTTTGGAAATATGATTTGCTTACTAAATAATAAACTGGGGAAACGTGGAAAATAGTTTATTTGGTCATGCGTAACTTGTAACGAGGGTTATGCAGTGTTGGAATTGTTATTATCGTGTTATTTCCTCTTTTATGTATAGATGGCCATTCATCTGATGGCTCATTGATATGCCTGTGGTATTCTGACAGGAGTCGGCTGCTAGACATACTAAAATTCACTACTCGTCTGCCAGTTTTTCCCCCCATATCATTTTTATACATATCTAAGCTTAAAAACAACTCAGGACCATCCAGATTTTTCCAGGCCCAGTCATTAGCCATGTTCTGTATCCACCATGAACAGAGAGAGGGACTGAATATATTCTCACTATATATTCACAATATATTCTATAAACACACAGCTGGATATCTGTCTCAATCTCAACAAAAAAAGAAAACTAACAAAAACCTCCATCTCCCCCGTTGCTTTGAGGAAACCAAATGCCCTGTTCCTTTACTGCCACACACACACACACACAAATCAACTTTACCATAACAGTTTTACTTTCTGTTTGGACCCTCCCTCTCTCCACCTCCCTCTCTCCACCTCTCTCTCTTTCTCTCTCTCTCTCTCTCTCTCTCTCTCTCACGAGTAAATACTTTTGAGTAAATTATTGATGGAACATCCCATTCCTCAATGGTCCTTTGCTTGTTTTTTTTTTCCTTCCAAAACTCAACATTGTGGAGAAATACAATTCTGATAAAAACCAAGGACTTGTATTTCTTATTTTTGTCATGCAGAATATTAAGGTTTAGCTGTCTGTTGTGTTCTGCCGCCAGAACTCAGTTGAAGAGACTGCCAACTGGAAGTCTATTGATGTAAAGACAGAGTTGATGGAAAAAACATTTTTTTTTTCAGGGGGATGGAAAGGAAGTTACGGGCTTTCAAACATGCAACTCTCATCGTGAGACAACCCGGAGGGGTTGGTTGTCTAAAAGCTAAACTCTTCCTCAGCCCACAACCCACAAACTTCGGGTAAACCGTCAACACGTTTAGTGTGCTCGTGTGACTCTGCGTGTGACACGGGGAACGGCAGTAGAGTTAAATAGTGACTCTAAAAGCAGAGGAGGCAGACAAACCCTGCAGCTGTTGGGATGGGAGTGGCAGTGTGTGTGTGTGTGTGGCCACAGGATACACACACACACACACACACACACACACACACGCTGGCAGCCAAGGACAATGTGGGATGAGAGTGTGTCTCACTTGCCTAATCTAAAAAAACCACATGTCCACCTAAATCATGGGGAAGATGGCACGAACACCACGTGCACACACACACACACACACACACACACACACACACACACACACACACACACGGCTGTATGCTGGATAAAGGTTTCAGAAAAATGCCATTTAGACAGACAGACAGACAAACATGGACAGACTAGGAGGTG
>OOFB01031037.1:3771-15966 GCA_900323305.1 Trachyrincus murrayi
CACAACATTTTTTCCAGGGGTCTGTGACAGCCCAGTGGTTTCACACACGCACACACACACACACAGACACACACACACACACACACACACACACACACACACACACATACACACACACACACCACCTACACATCAACACACACCACCTACACAACAATACACACCACCTACACATCAATACACGCCACCTACATATCAACACACACCACCTACACACCAACACGCACCACCTACACATCAACACACACCACCTACACATCAACACACACCACCTAGCACATTTACCATAGATGTAGATTTCCAACAGGCCGTGGACTGGAACCCATGTCCATCTGGTAATCAGCCTGTATCCCCAAACTGCGTGTTCTACTGCTTACGTTTCTATGATGCTTTTGTTTCATCGTGAAAAGATGGAGTTTGAGGATCAATCAGGATACAGATGACTTGAGGGAGAGTCCAAAGGTGATTGTAATTCATACGCATCTCCACATCTGTGAAATATGAACTGTTATGTCTATGATATTTACCCGCATTCATGAGATTTATGGGTGGTGTGGTGTTCATTCATAACTTTGTGAAGAGTGTGCGTATGTGTGTGTGTGTGTGTGTGTGTGTGTGTGTGTACTGTGCCTCCGTGTGGGCACACTTACATGTCTACATTCTTGCACATGCTACCTCTTCCATATGGGTTTTGCATCACTCAACATAAACATGGTCAACTCATTAGCAAGGAAATGGATTTGGAAAAAGTGTTTTTATTTTTCCCTCCATGCAGCCTTCCTCTTCCAAATAATTACTGCACTTGGCAAACCATTCCTATAAAAAAAAGCAGACGCAGATGCTCCCAAATAGGCTTGGCAGCGTGAAGACACCTCTGTGGTCTAGCTGTGTGATGGCGTTTCCAATAAACAAATGCTGTATGGATTTCAAGACAGGCACGGCGGATTGGATCAGGGACTTGAATGCTTTGAGTGCTATTACTGTACGACGGGACAGAGAGAGAGAGAGAGAGAAGCATGAGAAGAGAGGAGACGAGACGAGAGATGGAGGGAGAGAAGAGAAAGAAGGGGAGAAGAGAGAGAAGAAATGAAAAGATGAATAGTTTTGGTGTTTTTTGCAAATTGGTTACACTTTGAGTTAGGAACAGATAACCTAACATGGGTTAGGCTCACCTTTGAGTCAAATAAGACAGATCACTCCTTTCCTACTGGTAATGAATGCTGGCTGAAGGTGACTGCACTATCTTAACATCCCATCCCGTGACGAGGTACAGACGTACAGTATTCAGACTCAGAGCGTATTGATTTGTTAAATATTGAAGCACGAATAGAGCTTCCTTGTCACACACCCATGGTTGAATAAAGTGCAGCAAGGATTACAGAATACAATGTTAAAACATTTTTCAAATAGTTTTCTGCAGACGTGAGGTTCTTTCAGCAGGTGAAATCAATCTATGTGATCGGGGTCTGAATTCAATCCCCCCCCCCCCCACCCACCCACCCCTTCCCCTCAGCAGTTCACCGAAGCGTCGGATTGGCCGGGGAGATATCGGGGGGTGTGGTGAAGTTCAGCAGACCTTATGAGACGATTTATGAATCCCAGAGCGCTTAAATCAGATCGGGGTGGGGAAGCGGTCATTAATGTCCACTGGACTGCATCAGAAGCAGGGGAATGAGGGAATAAAAAGGCTTTCTCAATTATAAACTAAGTTAATTAAAACCTGTTCCTCTTTGAAGCTTCGTGGGGAAATCGTAATTTAAAAAAGAAATTTAAAAAAATACATGATTACATTTCCAGCAGCAGGTGCGTGTGCACGAGCGCACAAGCACACACACACACACACACACACAAGGATCCAATAGCATCTCCTCCTAATTGCAAAGCCGACGCCCCTCCATGTGTAACATTCCGCATAGCTAATTGGCGAGCGCTAACTGTAATGGAACCGGCAGAGGCCCCCGGCAAGATCCCTGACACACGCCATTAAAATGCAAATTGCGCTCTGTGATATAAAATAAAAATAAGATCTGAGAGCTGAGATCTATATCGATGTTGGGGCCGTGAGAGAGAGATTAGCATTAAATCACACCGGGGGCACCTGGCCCCCCCCGATGGCAGGGGGGGGCCGCACTGCCTCATCTACTGCTGCCTGCCCACGGTTAACCCCGCCCCTGCTCCGGTCAAGGGAGGACCATCTATCTGGGAGAAGAGTTATGTGGCTGAAGCCAGGGCTCTGATCAGCCTCAGTGCTAGGGGGCTGGTGGTGGAGCTGTAGATGTTAGTGTACAACACAGAGAGTTCCCACTACTCTGGGGATTGTGGGTAATACAGCTGCTTGGCGGGGTCTGAGGAGCGGGAACACAGACTTGTGGTATATGAGACTATGTTAAAAAGTGTTAAAAGTCTGAATTAAAGTTAAACTGAGTTTGTCAGTTGGAATTAGTTTTGCTCTTATAGGGTTAGCGATAGTTTGTATCATGCAATACAAACTTTTTATTGTTATTTGAAACAATTGTATTTCTTGTTCATGTTGTGTTGTTTCCCTTGTTAAGCACTTTGTATTGCAGGTTTGCCAGAAAGCACTATATAAATAAACTGTGATTGATTGATTAATAATTGTCTGAATCGTTAAAAGTTATTAAAGATATTTTCATGTGTTCTCCTCAGGTACGTTTCTAAATGTCAAAAGGTTTGAGAACAAAAGAAAGAGAGGAGATGTTCTGCGATACTAGACAATATGCATTAAGTAGTTTAGCGTCTCAACAGGAGCAAACTGTCAATTCGATTTCCTCCCAACATTTCTCTTTATGTTTATTCTGCTATTTCATACACAATCGCACCTCTCTTGTGTGTTATACATCTAAATATATCTTCACTGCAGCAACGGAAAGATATTACATAGGATAGCTTGCCTCGGCATGTTCATGACAAGGTTCACTACATCTATAGTCTTGTACTCAGTCCTTCGACCATGACCTTGGTGAATATACTCATATATTATATATATATTATATTATTACTCATTATATGTTCATAACCCATCAACCAATGAAAGGGGCGTGTTTGATTTAGCAGTCCAGTCCAGGCCACAACTGAACCCTCATTTCCACATCAAGCGTCGGCTGCTAGCAAGTACCACGGATCGGACCAGAGGGGGATTTGACGTTGATTAATGACACGGAAATCAATTAGATGCAACGCTAACAGTTGTCCCGTCCGTTTACCAGTGGCCACCGATCTGCGAGCGAAGGCGGCGAGGAAGTCGCTTCAAAGTGCCAAGCGAGCGCCAGCCGACCGAGAGCCGCCGCGACAGACGCGTGTCAAAACATAACCGTCACCCTTTTGCTAACGCTAACGCGACACGCCACCCCACACACCGCTGCTCCGCCCGCTCGTTACCGACGGGCCCCGGCTCTGTGCGCGCGTAAGCGACCATATGGCGAAGTCACGAAACGGTGCACTGTGTTCATGCACGTGCGCGAGCACTCACGGGGGAGGGAGGGAGTGGGGTGAGGCGGGGGGAGGGGAAGTGGAAAACGGCCTCCTGGATCGAGGGACTCCAAAGGTGATGTCACTCCGAATCCCATCAGGGAGAGCACAGCTAAAGCGACGGCCCCCAAGGGCCGGAGAATCACAAAGATGGGCCCTGGCAGCAGCATGGGGGGAACGGGCAGGGAATATAAATAGCAACACACAGCCACCGCCTCTGGTACTGTCATGGAGGACTGGGTAGCGGACGATGGGGAGGCGAAGAGAGGAAGGAGGTGAGAGGAGGAGAGAAGAGGAGGAGGAGGAGGAGGAGGAGAGGAAGGAGGGAGGAGGAGAGGATTTCCCCTGAGACTCGATGCCAAAACACTCCAGCCGATGTTGTGTGTTCGCTGTGACAGACTGGGGGTGAGAAGCGCTGCAGGGTGCAACCCGCTAGCTAGGGTTAGCCTGAGCTAGCTGCCAGAGCGCTGTGGCACTAGTGCGGAGATGGATCTGGTCCTCTACTACACACGCGGTGTCTCCGGTGGTTGTGCTCTGGCCACGGACCTCAATATAGCCCCCCCCAGGCTGGGTATCATTACTACTGGAAACAGGACCTGTAGTCCTGCATGAGTGTTGTGTACAAATGGCTGTGGATTAAATAGGACAGCTTTCCTATCCCTGTTAGGTGGTACACAATGCTAATAACTACCATCACTCTAAACCCTAGTTCTTGTCTGTACTACCCTGGTGTTTAGGATAATGGTAGTCTGGTGGTTAGGGTGTTTGACTTCTGGTCAAAGGGTTCTGGGTTTGAACCCAATGTCTGCAGCCTACCTGCAGGCATCCTTGAGCTATCTAAAGATAATTATGTACTGTAAGTCGCATTGGATAAAAGCTTCTACCGTTTTAACCACTAGTATATGTAAACTTATCGCTAAAATGTATACATACATGACAGTGTAAAAGTGTTTCTTGCAGCACGGAGTACCATGTGAACAATTGACCATCTCTATTCTCATTTAAAATATATACCAGAGGGTGACACACACGGTGGCTGCGTTTTACTACTTCTGCTACTCATTTAGCTTAGCTAGCCAGCTGTCGGTCCACATTACAAGGCCACGTCGCTTGGCGTTTGGACGTAAACCTCTGTGACAAGTGATGTAAAAACAAAACGGTCTGTAACTCACTTAATCAAAACCCACCGGGCGTTTTCCCACACAGCTACGCTAACTAGCTAACTGGCCTGTCGAGAAGGCCAGCTAGCTAGTGAGGTAGCTAACGTACTGAGTGACATCAGAACTGAGTGTTTTTTATGGGCTTTTACACACATGGTGAGGTGTTAAAATGTGCAAAACAAAGAGAGAAGGAAAAGGACTGAAGGCATGCAGTGTGTTTAGTACTAGCGATCATACAGAGTGAGCTTCTTGTGTGCTTTTAGGACAAGTGGGTAATGAAGAGGTGACTGAGTGAATTACACAGACACAAACACACACACACACACACACACACACACACACACACACACACACACACACACACATGCACATGTGATGAATGAATCGATGGACGTCGGGTCGTAGATCACAGAGATTTGATGGCCTTTTTTTCCAGTGATGTTTAGTGGAAACAGCAGAATGAAGCACATGCATCAAAGAACAGGTAGGTGTTAGAACAGGTGTTCTGAATGTTAGGATCTAAGGGTTTTTTACTCTTGTAGGTTTAGAGTATTCCCAATCAGCTAGCTCTTTCATCTTCTATCTGTCACACACACACACACACACACACACACACACACGCACACACACTCCCCTTCCTCTCTCCGTCTCTCCGTCTCCTCCCTCTGTCAACCCCACCCCCCCCTCTCCCTGGGCACAGCTCGGTCCCTGCAGTAGTTTCTGTCATTGCGTGACATTGGGTCGTATTGTAATTCAGCACCACGGCCCAGTGTCATGGCCGCCGACAGCCCCGGGCGCGCTTTTGTGTCTGCTGCTCAACACGTCCACATATCCAGCCACCAGCAGCTGATACGGGAGGAGAGGTGAGGAGAAGAAAGGAGAGGAGATGGGGAGGAGACAGAGGAGACGACATGAATGAGGGAAGAGGAGATGGGAGGTTAGGGGAGGGGGGAGGGGAGAGGAGAGAGAGGAGAGCAATGAGAGGGGAGGAGGGGAGAGGAGTATACAGGAATGAGAGGAAAGGAGAAGAGGAAGGAGAGAAGATGAGAGGAGAGAGGAGAAGGGAGGGGGAAAGGAGAGAGGACAATACACTGGCAGTATATAACTGCACTCATGCAAAAATATACAATTCAAACTACGTCAAAACAATGTAGTTACAAAATATTCACATCTTTACAAAAATAATTTCAAGTAATTTGCTGCAGGGCTGTTTACAGCTCATCTAATTATTTAGAATCCTCCACACTGGCCTAAAATAACTCGCTTTCACTTCGGGAAATGGAACTGTAAAATGTATTAAACTAATGAACAGGAATTGAACAGGCGTGTGAGGAAATCCTCTATGATAATTAAGAAAGTCTTTTATGATTACAGCCAATTAGTCGTTTCTCCCGAGTAAGCAAACAGAAGCCGTATTTAAAATATGTAACACATGCGGAACCACAAGACACAAGCAAAACAGACCAGAGGAAGAAGAAATGACAGCTCATGGAAGTTGGGTTTTAAGTTATGGATACAGAAAAGTTTGAACAGACCTTTATTTAAAAAAACAATATGATAAAGACACCATGCACTGCCTTTTAATGAAGGATAAGAGTCGCTTGGCATATTTTAAACCCTTCTAAATAATAAACATTGAATAATTCCTCTAAAGGTTCAGAATAAGACACATTTTCACAGACTATATAACATTTTGACCACACCCCTTACCATTAAGCCCATCCCCTTGAGTTAAACCCCTAAAGATCATGCATACATTTTACATATAGATTTTTATATTTTCGTTGCTATTTGTCTCTATTTTTCTTTTTTTAAAACAAGCCAAAAGCCATTCTCCTGTCAAGGCATGTGTGCGACAGCAAGCAATATGCGATATTGCATCATGAATATTGCATTACTTTGTATGTTATTACGCTGCCGTTGTTCTCTGTGTGTCCATGGTGATTTGCTTTCCGATACTGCTCCCATGTGTTATTGTTTCTACGGTGCCGTGGGTTATTGCTTACAACCATGGGCGCAATTTAAGGATCGTTTTAAAATGTGTCCCCTCTACATTTTTAAACCATCCATTTGATCCCCCCCTCTTTCACCAGTATTACACTTGATTTATATTCCAGAATAGATACATAACAAGATTGCTCTTGGTTTACCAAGCATGTGATTAAAACACATTTAAAAAAATGTTAAATAAATATTAATCATAATAATAATTTAAAAACTTCCCTTGCGACGAAAATAAATACTACATAAATAATACATTCACAGGGTCTCAAGCAGTCTCATGTCACGAAAAATGACATATAAGAACATATAAAAACATACCAAAATAAACAAACAATTAAACAGTCAAAAAGCTAATATACAGTAGAGTGTGTTCAACACAAATACGTTTTTTAAAAGGTGTGATTTGTTACGATTTAACTAAACGTATTACTGTATATTACATATATTCAAAGATATGAAAAGTATGCATTTGACAGGTATTTTTGCCGTGAAATTCAGTCAAATCACACTGCAGCCATTTTATGCCATGAACACACACACACACACACACACACACACACAGAATGGACGGTGCCAATCACTATTTGTGTGGAATCTTAGATCTTCCTATCCTTATCACAACGGTGATATGGAACTTTAGCCAGAAGGTGGCGGTTTTGGAACCAGCAGCCTTCCACTAGCCAGGCAACCTTCCACTAGCCAGACAACTCTGGCAACTCTGCTCTAACCCCGGAGCTCCTGCCAACCTAACGGGACCGTCTGCTATCAGGTGTAACATCCATAGATCCTGGCAATCGTTGGAGTCACACAGCTGTGTACAGATGCAGCTAAGGAGTTGTAAAGGGGAACTTTAGATTGCTTGTAAGCTAGCCAACTTATTTTACACCTAGCCACAAGTGTAAAACATGAAGAATATCACTGGATGATAGCTGGGTTCAGCCTGCTAGCTAGGTCTCTGGCCAGCTTTCCAGCTAGCTCTTTAGCTACCTAGCTCTCTAGCTGGTTCACTAGCTAGCCAGCCCACTTGACAGGCCAGCTAGCTAGGTAGTTAAACGGTGTGGGAAGCGCCCAGTAGGTTTTGATTGGCTGAGTTTTGCACAGGCTGTTTTTTTTTTTTAAATCCCTTGTCACAAAGATTCACATGCAGGCGCCAAGCGACGTGGTTTCGTAATGTGGACAGACAGCTGGCTGGCTAAGCTAAATAAATCACAAAGCAACTGCATGTCTTTCCTTGCAGGGATACATGTGGGCCAGGAGTGTGGAACACTCAAACCTCAGGGGGGGGGGGAGAAGGAGGGAGAAGGAGAGAGAAGGAGAGAGAGAGAGAGAAAGAGAGAGAGAGAGAGAGAGCAGTGAGGCATCAAATCAAGGCCAATCAATGGCGTCCACCTCCAGAATTACCATGCAGAGAGCCTCTTCCTGTCCACCAGGAAATTCTCTTCTGGAGAGCGAGGTTGACAGGACAGACCTTACCCCGCTGACCCCTGTCTCGGCCCGGGCCAGTGCGCTCTCCATCTTATTACCTTCCAATAATCTATCGATACGGACAGGCCCCCCCCCCCCCCCCCACCCCCACGACAGCCCCCCCCCCCCCCCCCCCCCGCCCCCCCCCCCCCCCCCCCCCCCCCCCCCCCCCCCCCCCTTCCCCCCCCCCACAACCCCCCCCCCCCCCCCCGCCCCCCCCCCCCCAGCCCAAGATGAGATGTCCCACCCTAGGGCCCCCGAGGGACCCCACTCCCCCCCCATCCCCTCCACCCCGAGCCCCAACCTCTGCAGTAATGCACATAGATGGATCAGAACTGATCCATACAATTAACCAGCAGTCAGGCCCTTTGAATTAGTATCCTTCACCACCACATCTGCTGACTGCTGACTGCATCTCTCTCTCTCTCTCTCTCTCTCTCTCTCTCTCTCTGGGGCTGTTTGCACTGCAGGGGCCACCCTCTGCAGGGGCTAACTCAGGGCCAGCTAGGGTTTATCCAGGGCCAGTTGGAGGTTACCCACATGTATACGTGAGGCTGATTCTAGGTTATCAGGGCTCACCTTTAGCCTGCTACCCATGTGTCCCTGGATAAAGCTATTGCGGTCTTGGGTTTTTATGTTTTATTAGGATAGTCCAGTGCAGGAGTCGGGAACCTTTAGTACTGGAAGAGCCATTTTTACTATTGTTTGACAATTATTCACCACAGATGAGACATTCAGGAAAACTAGTGGTGTTGTATATGAAGACGAACAACCAAGTCTGATTAAATCCTCTTTTCTTTGCAAACTTTTTTTATTACGTTTTTTCTCGAAGTTGAAGCCATACTAAAAGCTCAGAAAACACAGACTCAACACTCGGCTACTGTCAGGCATTGTAACCATAGCAACCGTTCGATAGGATACATACATATAAAATAATTATTTAAAAGAAAAGAAAACGTTTCTGGGGCATACCCAGGGAGCCACAGGGGAGGGATCCAATGCTTGTTTCTATTAAACAGATCAGCAGAGCTCCACTGGATCTCTGGGTTATAAAGTATCATAAAAAACGTCCATACAGTCATAACACACACACACACACACACACACACACACACACACACACAGTCATACGTATGTACTTACATACCTGCACATGCATGCAAAACATGTGTGTGTGTGTGTGTGTGTGTGTGTGTGTGTATGTGTGTGTGTGTGTGTGTGTGTGTGTCTGTGTGTCTGTGTGTGTGAGTGTGCTTGCATGCGTGTGTGCACGTGTGTGTGCATGCGTGTGCGCACACACACACACAGGCACACACACAATCACAACACAGTACTTAACTTATTTTTGAGAAGACACGGTAAGTGCCTTTCTATCATGCTGAGAACATTACTGTTGAAAGCCCTCATTTTCCAGTTACAGCAGCTCTGCTCATGGGCTGTGTCTGCAATGCATCCAAACACACTCTACAATGCATTTAAACCATGCCTGCAATGCATTCAAACGCTCTCTGCAATGCATTCAAACGCTCTCTGCAATGCATTCAAACCCTGTCTGCAATGCATTCAAACCCTGTCTGCAATGCAGCTCTGCAGTACATGCGACGGCGGGCGCATGCATACTGCAGCTCAGGGCTCGCTATACCTTCCCCTGCAGGTGTGTGAGGCGAGATGCAGCCTCATGCCAACACCCAAGCACCCTATGGCCCAGCGTCGTTAAAGTGATTCATTTGAGTTTTCCCTGCACGTTCCACAGGCAGTCTATCGGTCTCGTAAAGCGATCGAGAGCGAGCCTGGGAAGGGTGTCGTAGCAGACAGAGCTGGTCGGGGGTCCCTGGCTGACTTGTTAGCACTGTGAAACAGATGAATCAGTGTGCCCTGTACTCTTGTTTGCCAGCCTTAAATTTAGCCTTAAATCCCTGCTTTGGAGACTAGTCTAGTCATGTTCCAGGATCCGTTTCAGCTTCAGATCAGAGGACTGGATGATGTGAGAAATGTTCCATCAACATGGTCGCATTCCCCTTAACTGTGCACCTGACGAGTTTTCTGACCCAGTAGCAATCATTACTATTCACTATTTAATCATTTAGCACACAATTTTATTCAAAGCAACTGACAGTGAATTTAGATACCTGTCATTAAATAGAAGATAGGAGTTAGGCATCTTGCTCCAGGAAGGTTGACATGGGGATCAAACGCAGTACCTTTTGGCTGGGCGTTGAACACGCCCAGCCACGACACTATCCTTACCTTACTAGCATTATAGGGTGAGAAGGACCCTTAGCAGATGCACACAACATCTAGAACAACCCCTGATCTCTTCATTACCGTTTTTGTTCCATGGCAGCCCTTTTTTGTTTTAGGTAAGGATTAGGGAAATACGGTAAGGTTTGGGGTGGGTTACGATAAGGTTATGGTAAAGTGGACCTAGGTGGAGGTTTAAGGACACGTTTGAGGGGATTCACTTTACATTTTTAAGCAGATTAAGGGTAGGGGATTGACACTAGACACAAGGAGTGCTAACGTAAGCTAGCATACCAGCGCCAACATTAGGTGCCAATAAAGGAAGCCCTAATATAATGTGCCTTTATAGTAACACTGATGAAGGTATCAAATATCTGCTGCGTTTTAATTGAGCTGAATCTCATATTGTGCATCACAGGAGGGAAAGCTGTGACTAAACATCTCTGACTGTCTGCCAAGTGTTAAAGAAGATAAATTAGCACAAGGGCTAGTCAAACTCAGAGCGTCTGCATTAGTTTACCAGGAACATACCTTTGAATCATGGCACCGGGAATAAAACGGCCATTTCTTAAGAATCCAACCCTCAGGGGACTGGGGGATATTGGAGAAAAGAGAGAGTGAGAAAGAGAGATGTTTGTTTTATTCATGGCTGTCTTCCAACCTCTCACCTCGTAGATACAATCCTGTGAACATCGTATTGGAAACTGGCTTACATTCTCTTATCTCTTCCTCTACTCCTCCTCTCATCCCCTCCTCCGCTCCATTTCTCCTCCTGACGCCTCCTCTCCTCATCCTCCTTTCTTCTCCTCCTGTTATCCTCTCTTCCTCTCCTCTTTCTATCCTCCTCTCCTCTCTCCCTCCTCTCCTCCTCCTTCTCTCTACTCCTCTCCCCCTCCCTTCCCCCATCTCCTCCTCTTCCTCTCTCCTCTCCTGTCCTCTCCTCCACCTCCCATCTCCTCCTCTTCCTCTCTCCTCTCCTTCCCCTCTCCCCTCTCCCCTCTCCCCTCTCCTCCTCTTCGACCTAAACATTGGAGCGCTGGATCAGAGTGCTGATAGTGGAAGGGGGGGGGGGGAGGTGCACCTGAGAGGCAGTGTGATTTATTGCCTTGCTATGCTGAAGCCAAGTCGCCAACTCTAATTAGAAAATAGCACGCAGGCAACAGAGTGCTCCGACTAGCTGTAAATCTCCCAGCCATCAGCGGAGCTCTCTGCAGCAGAATCCGCCTGGGGGCTAAATATAGAGGGAGACGCACGGATCACCCACTGTTGTTCTTATGGACTGCACACGAGGGAAGGGCATAAGGGTGTGTGTGTGTGTGTGTGTGTGTGTGTGTGTCACCGTTGTACCAGGTGGTAGTGATGACACCGAGACTGAACACCTAAACAAGGGATGGCCACAAAATATTTCAGGTTTTAGGTTCAGAACCTCCGCTTCCAAGCTAGCTAAGATACCTAAGCTACCAAGCTACTTATGCACGCTACCTAAGCTACCAAGCTAGCTAAGATAAGCTCCCAAGCTGTATATGCTACCAAGCTACCTTAAGCTACCAATCTAGCAAGCTATCTAAGCTGCCTTAGCTACCAAGCTGGCAAAGCAAGCACAACAAAAACACAGGAGAAGCAGCAGACCTGTCATCTTCGAATATTCAGGTACTATATCTCATTAGTATATGAAATGTCCTGTGTGTGTGTGTGTGTGTGTGTGTGTGTGTGTGTGTGTGTGTGTGTGTGTGTGTGTGTGTGTGTGAGTATGTATGGTTTTTATTGTCTTGAAGGGAGGTGAGTAAAACCCATGAGCAGGAGATGGTGACCATGGATTTATGCTCAAGAAAGGTTA
>OOFB01031037.1:18788-27513 GCA_900323305.1 Trachyrincus murrayi
GGCGTCTTGGAGGGTGCAGCCCTGAGTAATGTCCTCTGGTGTCTGGGGTTCCCGTGGTGGTCATCCAGTGGTCGTCTGGTGGTTAACAGTTAACAGTGAATTAACAGTGAATGAAGCCACCATCTCCCCTTCACTCTGGCAAGGCCTCGCTTGTGGCAAAACATCTGCAGGCTGTCCAGTTCGGCCATATTTCTTTTTTCAACTAGTGACACCCCCAAGGTCAAACCCATGTGTTTCCCCATTCATGAGTGTCTTCACCCCGCCCCCTCGGACATACAGCAGCCAATCAGATCACTAAATAACAAATAAAAACCATTCAAATTCTTGGGCAGGGAAACATATTATACAATGGGTTATTAGTAAACAGATTGAATTGTTGTAATTGCTAACACGTATCGTATGCACCATTTGAGATAGGCGCTGGGAAGCTGCTGTGACTCCTAGCAGAATGCAAACGGCCTCCGTGGGGAAATCAACATATGGCCGCTGTTTGGCATGGGGGAGGAAGTATGTCCCCTCTATGTCGTCCCAATTAACAAGACGGCTCAGCAGCGCTGAGCTGCTGCCTCCGTACGTTAATAATTTAAGCACACTTGTGTTGAGTACATTGACCTACAACCGGAGTGTTGCTGGTTCCACAGCTAAAGTGGCAATATGTGCCCTTAAGCAATCTAAACTCCTAGCGGTGCAGCCCCACCAGAAGAGTTTTATAGTGTGAGGCAAATGTGGACAGGTTAACGCGTGTGCTGCAAAGGATCATGGGACAGCTCACGTGGGGGGGGGGGGGGGGGGGGGGCGTCGACTTGCGGTGCGCAAAAAGGGGCTGGACAAAGGTGGAACTTCAGTTAACTCTGCAAATGGCCGCATTGTGGAGCGTGTGATGGACAATTTGATCGGACAATCGACGTTCAATGAGCACTAGCAGCCGTGTGTTGAACTTCATTTCCTGATTCCAGGCACTTCCTGTCGGCAACACTGTGGACTCACACAAGCAGCAAGTAGTCGGGAGAGGCCGTGGACAGTGGACAGTGCACGTGTGAGCATGGGAGTGGATGTGACGTCATGAAAGGAAACAGTTATGTTGTCTGTCTGTTGACGTGTTCCTCCTGATCGGGGCGCTCTCGTTAAAACAGATTTCATATCCCAGTGTGTCCCTATCCTGGAAGACAGACGACAACAGTGCTTTAGTGGCCGTAGTGAGTTACAGTCAATTTGTATTTTTTTTTACATGTAATTAAGGAGCAGGTAGGATTGCTCAAGGATGTTCCCGACAGGAACTCTGTAGATATTGGCGTCTGAACCCAGAACCAGGGCTGGCTTCAGGGTTGGGAATCAAACACCCTAACACTCACTACACCATCCCCCCCCCACCCTCCCCCCTCCCTGACCACCTTAGTGGTGTCATGTCCACGTCATGTTCACAACACGCCAGCTCCAGTGATGGACAGCCAGTAATTATTATCCCCTATCAGACAGAAGGCGGTCCTAGCGAGGGCCTGGTGAGGAGATTCGGTGTCTGGCGCCAAGCGAGGGAACAGACGGGATGCTGGTTCCACGCCTGAATACCGCCGCTTGGCAGACGCACCGCTAACTGGAAGCGGCACGAGGCAGAGGCGATGTTCAATATGTCACCGAGACACATGAGCGCCACGCGGAATACGAATACGCCGTCATGTCGCTGATGTTTGGTCAGGATGAATGGAAGTGAGCAATGGAGGAGAGGGGGGTGGGGTGAGGGGGGGGGGGGGGGGGGGGGGGGGGGGGGGGGGGGGATGGGGGAGAGGAGGGGAGAGGTGAGGCCAGGGCAGAGGAGGAGAGCAGAGCAGAAACGAGGAGAGGGGAGGGGAGGGGAGGTGATGGGATTGGAGGAGAGAGAACGATGAGAGCAGATTAAAAGGGCAGCAGGTAAACACAGCAGATTGAGGAGGGAGGGTTCCATCAGAGCACAGGAGCATCAAGGTCACTGGCTCTTCTCCACGTCAGATGCGTAGCTTGACTTCCTCAGTCTGGCAGAGTCTCAGGAAATAGAGTCTCATTACAGCGGGAGAAGCAGAATACTTCCTCCCAGGATTTCTTTTCAGGACACACTGTGCTTTCTGAATGTGCATGTGTGCCACATCTTCTGGGATAACATTTTACATTGTTTCAGGTATAATTATAACCGGTCATCATCTCTCCAGCCTTGCAACACATCAGCTGACTTCAACCATTCACACACACACACACCGCACACTCCCACATGTGTGGGAGGTCAGGGTTCAAAAGAGCGTGTGGATAAAGGTTTAAGAAAAGAGCCTTTTGAGGGATGCAGGGATTCGGCCGTGAGCGCGCTCTGTGGCCAAAATTATAAGAAATTCGCCTTGAAAGTCGAAAAAAAAAATCACACTCAATGTTTGCAGTGCAGTCATCGACTGAGATCCCGGCAAGTTACACAATCTTGGAGGCGGGAGAAGGGCCGAAAAATAAGTTAGGCGAGGTATGCGTTCTCTCTGTAATCACTTAATTTTGTTCTCACGACTTCACCAAACTGCCCGTTTTAGTCCTCTTGTAGAACTCCTTATTTATGCATTTATATTTAATATAACCTGCATTAGTACACTCTACATTGGTAGTACTAGTATCATATACAACATAAGTATTGGTGCTGTATTCAGAAGTTGTGATGTTCCTATTCAGGCAGAGAACATTTTCTGTAAATAAAGAAAAAATAGTACTTACATTTAATCATTTAGCAGTCGCTTTAATCCAAAGCAATTTACAAGCGAGGCTGACAACAATCAAAGCATACAATCAATATAAGAGCAACTACAAAATGTACTGCATGATGACATAAATACAAAATAAATCAAAATCAGGCCCTCGGCCAAATTCTATCCGGCCCGTGCAATCATTAGAGTTTTCAATTAATTTTGGCCCGCATCTCTAACTCCCGACGATGCACGGCACTACAAGTCCCAGCAAGCACTGCAAACGCACTCCTGTACGTGGGTGCTACGTGCTGCTGCACCACCCTCCCCTCACGGCCACCGAAAGCATAAGCTAGGTCTCAGGACCACTAGCTGTTTCTATATCCAAGGATGCATACTTAGACTATCAGGACCACTAGCTGTTTCTATATCCAAGGATGCATACTTAGACTATCAGGACCACTAGCTGTTCTTATATCCAAGGATGCATACTTAGAATATCAGGACCACTAGCTGTTTCTATATCCAATACTTAGACTATCAGGACCACTAGCTGTTTCTATATCCAATACTTAGACTATCAGGACCACTAGCTGTTTCTATATCCAATACTTAGACTATCAGGACCACTAGTTGTTTCAGCAGCAGCATTTACTTCATATTAGGCGCGGCCCACCTGCTGTGGCGCATTCTGTCAGACTTCTGGTTTTCCATCAGCAACGTTGTAAACTCAAGCAGCCACTAGAGAGGCGGCCACGCGATTCCTCGCAAATTTCCATGCAAACAACTACTAAAAAACGACTGAGGAAATGCAGCTCAGTCTGCTAAATGGCAAATTTAGTTTTAAAAAGCTCCCAGATGGATCTTTAGAGAAAATAAAGTTGTATGCACATAGCACCTCTCTCTTTCCATCTAGTTTATAACAAGGGACTGTTTCACTTTGTCCCTTCAAAGTAAGTGATCAATTTCTTGTTAAATACCTATTGTTTTTTATTAAATAGGTCTACTTACTGTATCACCTCATGTGGTATTCATTATAATATATATATATATATATATATACTGTATATATATATCCCTCAAAGCTGTTATAATTTTTGGATATGGCCCCTGCATAGATTGAGTTTGACACCCCTGGATTAAATTATTAGTTACATCTCAGATATTGAGATGACGTCAACAGATCATGATCCATAATTGCGACAACAACTCCCCTCCCCGCCGTCAGACTGGAGCTCTCCGTGGTGCTGAAACGAGATCTGGTTCAGTTGTACTTCTGCAGCGTTTTGTCTCAGACAGATTCCAACAGCTTCACACGCCTGGCGTTCAGCACATTCAGTACGACGCCCAGCAGGAGATGGAAAGAAACCCGGAGAGAAGGAGCACAGGGGGGGAGACACTCCTTCAGAGTAGACCCAGACGCCTCACACATCTCCTGCCACCTCCTGCTCCCAGAGAGAGGAGGGCGAGCCAGGAGTCCAGAGGCTTCGCAGTGGAGAGAGAGAGAGAGATATATATATATATATATATATATATATAGAGAGAGAGAGAGAGAGAGAGAGAGATACAGAGAGATAGAGATACAGAGAGAGAGAGAGAGATACAGCATGAGAGAGAGATACACAGAGAGAGAGAGGGAGAGAGAGCCCAGCAGGTTTTGGTATTCTGTCTGATTCACGCTCAGTCAGTCAGTGAAGACGTGCACTAGAGCCAGGTGGAGGGAGGCGAAGATTTCTCTCTCTGTCTCGCACTCTCTCTCTCTCTCTCTCTCTCTCTCTTTTTTAGTCTTTTGTTTCCTTAAATTTGGGTAGTTTTCCTTCTCCCCTCTTTCCCTCTTTCTTCGTCTGTCATGACCATGACCCGTTCTTCTGCCCTTTCAACCACTGCGACTCCACTCTCTCCACTCCACTGTCCTTTCACTCCTCCCCTCCTCCTCGTCTGTTTTCATTTCACGGGACACTGCAAGAGACACCCCTCCTCTCTTCCTCGCCATCCGACCATCTCTCCATCCTTTGTCTGCGCTCCCTGATATGTATGTCTGTTCCTCGTTGACCCTCTCCATTCTATTTTCTCCCTCCTTCACTTTCACTTCACATCTTGTACTCACACACCTCCCCTGGATTAGAAGAGACAGAGAGAGAGAGGGGAGAGAGAGAGAGAGAGAGAGAGAGAGAGATGTGGATAGAACCCTGTTCATCTCCTCCTGATTTAGAGGTTTGCTCTCCACTGAGAAAAGAGAACATAAAGAGGAGGAGATGAAACAAATAAAATCAAAATGTCCCCCGATCTGGCTTGAAACTACCTGGGGTCTATGAGGGGTCAATGGAAGACAATAGACAGGGCAAACATAGAGAGAGAGAGAGAGAGAGAGAGAGAGAGAGAGAGAGAGAAATGTGAAGAATTTGTCTGGAAAGTAACACCATTGTTTTTTTTTCTACCCTTGTACAAAATACAACTGATTTCAATCGCTTGGTAAGATCAGCTGTACTGGTTCTGCTAATTAATGAACAATAATGACTTCAAGATTTAATAGGATCAATTAAATGATAATTGACTAATTAGTCAAATAAATCAGCAATAATAATACATTTCCTCCCTTCCCCCGCCTCTCCTCTCTTCCCCTCTGATCTCTCCTCTCCTACCCTCCTCTCCTCTCTTGCTCCCCCCTCTCCTCTCCTCCCCAGCCCTCTCCCCTCTCATCTCTCCTCTCCTCTCCTCCTCTCACCTCTCCTGCCGTCTCCTCTCCTCTCTATGTGTTCTGTAAAAAGTCTGATCTCATTCCAGTTGATCATAACCTCCCTGTAGTGAGGAGTGTGCACTAGAGGGGATATGGAGGGTGAAGACACCGCTCGTCATCAAACATTGATAAGACAACAAGACGGCACATCAGGTGTAAACATGTCCCTCGGGGGAAGAGCACACTTTGCCACTTCAACGCTATGTACACAAACACAGCACAAACACACTACCAACACGCTACAAATATACACTAAACACGCTAGTACTAACATGCTACAAATATGCACTACAAATATGCTTCAAACACACTACTAACACGGCACACTGCAAAACACACACTAAACACACTACAAACACAGCACTAACATGCTGTAAACATGCTAAACACAGTACTAACCAACTATCAATACACACTAAACACAGTACTAACCAACACACTAAACACACTACACAATACTAACACATTATTAACACACTAGACACAGTACTAACACAGTACTAACACAGTACTAACACACTACACAATACTAACACACTACAAACGCAATAACCACACCACCAAAACATTACAAACACACCACAAGACTAACACACACACACACATAGGACAACAGGCACCTGGCAGATTTAGACTTCTTTAACTTGAAGATTAAGATTTCCAACGTCAAGCATTCTGGAGCGATACCTGCCGCAAGTCATCAGTGAGTCGGATGATAACTCAACGTGACTCGAGGGACTCTCAGGATTATCCGCCTCCCAGACGGTGAGACAAGACATATTCGCTGTGGAGTAAACCCAAAGGGAGCCGATGCGTTCTAATGCGGGTGTGGATGGGTGTTTTCTCTGAGTGGTTTGTGAGCAGCTCAGTGTTCTCAGTATCCGAGGCTGTCACGATGTTCTGGGCCATTTCAAGCTCATCGTCCAGAAAGGCACGCGGGCCCGTTGGACACAAGCCGGGTAACTAAATGGTAATCTCTTCTTTTATGAGGTCATTTGGCTAATAACGTGATGAGAAAAGGTCAGCCCCAGTACGTGTCTTCTAGAGGGAGTCCTGCTGCTGTATCTCGCCCCCCCCCCCCCCCCCCCCCCCCCCCCCCCCCCCCCCCCCCCGCCCCCCCCCCCCCCCCCCCCCCCCCCACACCCACACACACACACACACACGCGGCCTCAGGGATATTTATAGCAACAAGTTCACATAGTCAAGGTGTTCCTAAAACACTGAATCACACACATGCAAGCAGACACATACACACACACACACAGACAAACTGCAGACACACACATAGACACTCACTCACACATGCATGAATGCATGTAAAGACACATTGACGCACATGTACATACAAATAAAAACACACGCAAAGAAACACAAACACGCACACAGACGCGCGCACACACACACACACACAGATGAAAAGGCACAAACACACATACATGAAGAGACCTGTCCCACACACCCATGGATGCACAGACACAGCATTGTGTGGCGAGTGTGCAGGGTAGATGTATTTATAACATGAGTTTGTGGATGTGGGTCAACCACACCACAGAACACCTGACTCTGAACCCAAGCCCTGTCCCCCGACCACCCACACACACACACAAACACACAACTGGGTCTCTATAAATGGGATTAACCCGGGCACTGTAGCCGAGCCCTGAGATAAGCCCCGCCCCCTGACCACCATCAGAGGGCGGGGCTTGTCTCAGGCTGGCTGAGGTTAACCACCACGTGGAGGGACAAACCGACCAATCAGACGAGCCCTCCCAAGGGCCACGAGGAAACTGTTCGAGATGCCAGATGGTCCGAGAGAGAGAGAGAGAGAGAGACAGAGAGAGAGAGAGAGAGAGAGACAGAGACAGAGAGCGAGAGGAAAGGAATAACAACTAAATCCTAATATTAAATCTGTTTGCTTTCTATCTTTCTCCCTCACATACAGACACACACAAACACATACACACACACATACACACAGCAAACAAATGTTCTGCACAAGTGCATAAATACGCACAGATCATATTCGCACACAGCTGTATCGTAGCAGATTAGCATAGCTTGTTAGGTCTGTTTAGCTGTAGTGCTGAATCCTCCAAACAGTGAGCTAAGAGGTGCAGCCGCAACGATATAGCTAGCTTTATTAATTTAATATTGCCATAAGTCAGTGGTGGATACAACAATACAAGCTTTCTTTACATTAAGTAAAGTCCCCCAATGGTATCAATTAGCATGTTTCAGATTAGCTTATCATTAGCAACAGACATTGGCCTACTGGGCTATTTAAAAAATATCTGAACTAGAAAGTTCCTTAAGAATAAAACGTGCCCATCCAAGAGTCAATCCATCCAGGGATTGATTTTTAGCTATAAATCGTTTTATTCTGGTCCACCTTTGCCCCCCAACGCCCCATCCCCACCGTGGGAAAATCCCAGACGACAGTAACTGTCATCTGAAAATGATATAGTTATAACTGTAGCTACAACTCAAGCCACCAGAGGTTAGTAATGGGAAAACGTACATAGTGCAGGTTTAATGCCAACATATCCAGCAAGCTTTACCACCAGGCAAATTACCTGGAGGGTCATGGCCCCACTAGGAAGTAGTATAAATACTGAAATAAATTAGACGTCTAATGTTGAATCATCAATCAACAGAAAGTGAATATGCTAATATATGTTAATTAAATTACAATAAATGATTGATAAACTCATAAATTGTGTGTCATGTTCCAAGGCATTGCTCATTCACTTACTTATTAATTCAGGCAGAAATGTATAAATTGTATTTGTATATTATGATTAATGAACGTCATTACCATGCGTACCTTAATTAAGATGCCTGAGAAAAAGCATGCAAACAAACAAACAAACAAACACAGGGCACACATTACAGCAGAGCGCTAAACGGCTATCGCTAACACCTACAACTTACCGCCACTAACCAGATAGACAGCCTGGGGAACTCGTCGTTCATAAGCCGCCAAGTGTGGTCATTCTGTTGCTTTGAGATCTACGCCAGTTACATTCATCATTTTTTTCCCCGCCTAAACATGTACGTGAAAATATATAGACTTCCTGTTCCTGCTTACACGTTGTTTCATGATCAAATATTTTCCTCCCTCTCATGTTTGTCTGGCAACACCATGGCAACCGCATGCCCTTATTTGGGCATATATCACTTTGTCGGTCTATAAAGTCATATCAGCAATGCAGAGCTAGCTAATTGTACATTTCAATGTAAACTGACTTTCAGACCAATGTTTTGTGGTGAGCAGGAAGCCAAGAAACGTGTCTCAGACCAC
>OOFB01031039.1:0-10608 GCA_900323305.1 Trachyrincus murrayi
AATTAGGGTTCTTTCTGGAGAGGAATGGCAGACGATCTGCCAAATACAGTGGAAAACTACATGTTCCCTTACTTGGAGGGAATTTTGTTGGAAGAATTGAGTGCGATTCTTCATTACCCCTCAACAGAAGCGACATAGCACTGTTAATTCGGATTGTTGGTGGCAGTGCCAGGCCAACAATGCAAATCATTACCATATCTTTTGGTCTTGCCCTGTCTTGGATGCTTAGTGGAAGAACATCCATCAGTCTTTAGAGAAGGTACTCAGAACCACTATCCCGTTTAGATTTGATATCCTATACCTAGCCAATGTCCCACAAGAGATACATTCAAAAGATAGAACCCTTATGACAATTCTGCTGGCTGCATGTAAAAAAAGCTATAACTCGTAAGTGGTTGAAACCCCAAGCTCCTTCGATTGAGGACTGGGTAGACAGTTCATCAAATATATACAATGGAGAAATTGACATATTCCCTCAGATTACACCAAGATAAATTTAATAACATATGGTCAGGGTGGATTGACTTTATCAGACCCCAAAGACAGGATTTAATTTGAGACATATATGTATAATTTTTAGCACTACCATTCCTCCCAGTTGTGTTGTGTTGTATATAGTTCTGTTTTTTGGTACCAGAAATTGATGCCTGAGAAATATGGTTAATGGGGAAGGAACCTGATAAACTCATCTGATACATCTCTATTGTATTATGCTTTTCTTTGTTTGTTTTGCTTTATTTGTTCACTTTGTCCCTAACCCAAGCAACAGGCCAAACAAGCAACATACTTCCAGTGTTATTACTGTTATTATCTTCTTCTTTGTATTTGAAATCCGGCTGGTCAAAGTGTGATTTTGAGACTGCAAAGGCAAAAGTAACGTAAAAAGATTCCTTTGGATAATAGAGATGGCTGTTTTGATGATTCTAATGGAAATGGATTCGAAATCGAATTGGGTATGCGAGTATGTGCCCTTTTTTGTGTGTTCAATTGTTTTATTTAATTTATTTCCCCTAAACATTCCCCTTGACTTTGTTATGATGCATAATTGTCAACACAGAAAACAGGCATGATGTAAAATATTTGTAAATGTCATTTGTAAATCTTCTGGCTGCCAATAAAAAGCTAAATAAAATTTAAAAAAAAAATATATATATATATATATTTCTTTTTTTACCTGTTCCTCATATGCCATCAAAACTTCTTCCACCTTCTCACCAAAACCTCCAGTCTTTTTGTAGAGCTTTAGCAGCTGAGGTGTATATTTATCAAGTGCAGCAAAGAAGGAAAATTGTAGATTTTCATTGGTGATCCTGTGGAATTCAATGTAGAGCTGCATGGAAAAAAGCAATGTAAGCTTGTAAAACTGGATTTTTCTGACATTTTAGACAATAGACCAATAGACATACCATATTAAACTACTCAATTCTAAGCTCTTTATCCAAATGAAGCACTCCTATAATGATGACTTTGACAATAGTGTGTTGTAAACTTTTTAAGTGCCCTTTTACGCACTTGGGCTTCACAAAAGAGTGCAGGCCATCTGTCTTTTAGTTCGGCAATGGGAGGAGCTGAATTCACAATTTCTTCACGCCTGAGTGCGAAGGTGCGCTGCATATGATGATGGATGAGAATCATGTCTCTTTCTATCGATGTCCTTTTGAACTCCACCATCTCAAGCCTCTTGGTCTCCAGTGTGTCCTTAGTTTCTCCATGGGGATTATTTGGAAGGAAGTTGACTTCTCCTCTTCTGGGTATTTTGTTGTTGGCCCTGGATGCTCCAGCCTCTGGATTGGTCCTGCTATGCTTTCCTGCATTCACAGCCACATCCTTAATGCCAGCCCTGCTCAGTTTGGTCCGGTAGTTGCCCATCTTGGAGCACAGGCTGTTCTGCCAACCCTCATACCCTGTTTTGGGTATGAACCATTTTCTTTCAGACTCACCAGAGCCTCTGCAGCCTTGCCGATCTGTTTGGTACTAGGATATGCTTTATGCTTACATATTTCAGCAGCCATTACATCCAGTACGTTGTATTTTTTATCCCTGGTCAATCTGACAGTTTTCCCCTCTCTCACAAATGCATAGTTGCCCTCTCTTAGAGCATAGTTCACCTCGAATGAGAATGTTGGAACAACAAAGATCTCTGGCCATCGGCAAAGACGCTCTGGTGAATCTGTGTTATCAGACAATAACACAGTGTCATCAAAGCTGGTTGAACCCAGATTTGTCTCAAGAATTTTAACTATTTTAATGGTTACCTTGGATGGTAGATCCTCTATGTTAACTAAATTGCATAGGGCATTGTCAAACTCTTGAAAGGCGAAAGTCATAGGCCAGGTTCAGCTTATTTTTCACTGGGCGAGAGGGCAAAATACACCTCTCAACGTTGACATCATCAAGGATGTCCCTTAGTTTCAGAACATCAGTCGCTTCCATTTACACTATGTTAGGGAAACCTGTAACATAAAAAAACAAAGATCCAGGTGCTGGCTCTCTTTTTCACTAGCTGCCTAGACCACCCACACATATCAGTATATCAACTGCTCCCTTATTATTAGACCTAAACCTTACACCACAGTTTGAGCGCATTCTTGTTTCTTCTTACTGGTGTGCAGCAACAGTTAAACGCACATGTAGGGCAGCTCATCATTTTTCTAACCTTCTAAGATGCACATATACCTATAACATATAGGTCACAGTACAAAATGGACATCACCTATATGTTGTCCAGTGTGCCCAGGATCAATAGTGTTCATAGAAAGGTCCAGATCGATCTTTAGCCTCCCTCAGGTCACCGGGAAAGAAGGCTGAGGATGGCTGCTTGGTCTGGTGCTGCTCTTACACTGGAATGAAATGTTTAGAATTAGCTTTGCCTTTGTAGTCAAACTGTGGCATTTTAAGCTGGGGAAGACTTCCTGAAGCAGCTGCATGATTAAAACAATAAAAGTTTATCAAAGTCCAGGCAGTAAACTTGTTTTTTGGTTTCTGTCCAAGGCTTGAATTAACCATCACTTTCCCCCCGACCGAATAAATAATAATCCCCCAGTGGAAAGCGCACCAAATCGAGTGCAGGCTCTTGAAAGGCATGGGCATATTAGCTAGTGAGCTAACAGAGTTACATTTTTTACCTCAAACTTTTAAAAACTAATGTTACTCAGCAGCCAACTTGACAGCGACTATCAATTAACTTAACGTTATGAAAAATTTCTTTCTGAACCACTAAAGCAGGAATTGGGCTGCTTGTAAGCTATGGCTATTACAATTAATTCAAACAACATGACAATTAGTAACTTATGCAAAGCAGTATTTACGACAGTTTGTGTACACGTGCCCTCTAGTGTTATGACAGAAGAAAAGTGACCGCATGCTTGAATGAGAACGTGATCAATGCGGCATCGTTTGACTCAGCACGGCCAAAAGTGCCAATGGAAAAGCCCTAAGAAAGACCAATACAGTCGTTGTCTGAGTCTTAATTGATGCATTTAGAAGATCCTAAAACATTACAATAGCAAACTGGAATGGTCCTATTATAAACAAACATTAAAAAATCCTAAACCATACTCGGCATTATAGCAGGGCTTACATTTTTGTAATGATATAAAGTCAACCTAAAGAAAATTAGTCAATGAATTACTGAATACACTGAATTATATCACCAATACTTGCTCCAAAAAATGAATACTTCAACAATTCATTTTTGAGTTGGGAATGAGTGACTCCAACTTTTGTCCAAGATTAAGTTATATTAACTTACTTATTTTATTAAGATGTACTGTTCGGTTTTACATTGTAGTAATAAAGAGGAAGAGGAAGTCAAAAAAAGTACAAATGGATGATTGCACTTTAAAACATATATTTTTAAAGCAATATTGCCACATCTAGGTATGCCCATGAACATGGTTCAAAATGTTGTTTAAAGGGGCAGTTCACCAATTTAACACATTGAAGCTCCTCTTGGGGTTGTGGGAAAGAGTTTTTAAATCATTTAAAATAATAATAGATGTAGTTTGTAATTGGTGCCGTCAATGACAATTTTTGCATCACTTTGCTATGTCGTCGTTTGGTGGAAGGAAGAGTATTATGACTACAAGCTGTTTTTGCAATAATAATAAAAAACAGAAAAATGGCAGCGCCATTTGCCGAGACTCTGCCCCCCTATGAACTGCGCCTGTGCGCCAGAAACTGTCCAATCTATTGGCTCTGGCTAACTGCAGCGCCAGGTGATACGTTGCTGCTTAATCACAAAGGAGATAGACGGACACGGACGGACTGGCCATCGGGCATTGAGCATATGCCAACATTTTACTGTAAATAGAATAACATTTTAACAAGAAAAAAACACTTTACAAAAAAGTAATTCAAACATGTTTTGGCCACATCATTGACCTCTTTTCCTCTTTCCCCTGTTCATTTTCTGAATGATTTTGTTCGATGATTTTATTTTCCTGAGCTTGCTAGATTGGTAGCAAGCTAGAGGAAGCCTTTAGTGGACCCACTATAGTTTCACAAAGAAACTTTAGTTTCACAACTATTTTTTTCATTTATCTTTGCTCCTACAATGCATTAATTCAACCATGTTCTATTCAGATTTCTTGCCAGATATATATTTTTTATATATATTTTTGTGTTAATCCCTAATCCCTTCCATTAACCTCTTGTGTTTATGTTTCCCTGTCATTGTAGACAACAACAACAGAGAAGCGTGCCCCTGTGCCAAAGGTGACCACTGTACCCGCTGCACGATTCATAGCTGGCACTACCCCCACAAGAAATGGCAGCACCATGGCAACTAGCAAAACCACCACCATGGCAAATAGCAAAACTGCCACAGCAGCGCGCACGACAGCACCCACCCGCCCGGCCCTCTGCACCGTAGCCAAAAAGCCCCTGGGTACGAAACACGCAGTCAACACATCAACATCATGCTCACACACATGCACACACATGCAAATATTAATACAAATAACATTGAATTAGGCACATTGTTGGAAAGTTAATTCATCATATTAGTTTTATCTTGTGGATTTGGGAATTTACAAATTGTATTGTGTATTTCATATCTTTTTTTATTTTAAGAATAATAATAAGGTGCTGTAGGTAAGGTTTAAGAGCTATAGTTTGAGTGTAATTTCTTAGAAATGCCATAGCCATCTGTCAGCTATTAGTGAGTGAAATGCTCTGTGAAATATCTGTTCCGGTTGACTGCGTGCCTGTATGAGACAATTTAGAGGTTAGACCACTCCCGGTTCATTTTGGGTTGTTTATTTTCAAAATCTTGCTTTCTCTGCTCTCTCTCTTTATAACTATCAAATCTTACCTACAGCACCTTATTGTACTCATTTTACAAATTACTTTTACTTTATTTAATCATAATTTCATAACAAATGTAGTATTGCATATATTGAAATTGACATTTCATATTTTCAATCCAACGTTGTTTCTCTAAAAGAATATTTATTGGTATTTGGTTATCATCTGGCTCCCACACTTTCTGTTTCACTATTGCTGTGTTATTTCTAGACTGTAAGCCGGGAGAGGAGAGGAAGCCAGGCACTTTGAAGACAGTTTCAGGTACACAGGAAATAAATCTCCCTCTCACAACACACACACTCACATAACATACACTTCATTTCATTAAGAACTAATTTATTCGTATAGTTGCAATACTCCTATGCTTTTAAGTAGAACCCCCCCATCCCCCCATAGTAGAGCTGTCAGTAGAAACTGGCAGTGTTGAACTGTGACAGGCCTGACACATACACACATACACATACACCAGTGACTATTCCTGGGCTGAGGGGCGGAAAAGGGGAGCTTCATTTATTGAAAGGGGAAGCGGAAAAGCTTGAGCACAGCAGTTTGTGGATTAGGACCCTAACCCTCCCAGTCCTGTTGACAGTTAGTGTTCAGCTAACCTGCTGACACAGGCATGCTCCTTTCTAATCTCCCCTGCAGCTCAGATGCAAAGTCACATTTACAGACATTGTGGGGGATGGGGGCAGGTCTTTAATGTTGATCAGGTTATTGAATCCACGCTATAAAGAACTTTCTTGTGTCTTTTAGTCACATTGACTGAGAAAATACCATGTCCGTCTGTCAGAAGTACCCTTCCAGTCTAAAAGTGCTTCAATATGGAGAACAATAACAACAAAACAATACAAAAAAGATGTTTTAAACCATAAGGTCTTCTCTCTGCAGCAGATTCCAGCAAGCCCAGGACCAGCAGCACCCTCAGCACCTCCAGGACCGCCGGGGTCACCCACACCGTGCCTGCCAAATCTGCCATCCTTTCCTCCAGTACAGGCACCACCACAGAGAAGAAGCCCCTTGTTCCCCGGGGCCCCCGCACCACCCCCTCCTCCACCACTACTGCCACCAGGACCACCACCACCACCACCAGGACCACCATCTCCACCAGAAGCAGGCCCACCTCCCGCCCAGGCATAGCGTCCATTCCAGACATCAAGAATGTCCGCTCCAAAATTGGCTCCACGGATAACATGAATCACCAGCCCAGAGGAGGGAAGGTAGGATGACGCAGCATCTCACAAAGTGAAGAGGCATTTTGATTGGTTGCTTTATGATTGGTTGAAACGCCATTCAAAGTAAAGTCTTTGAATTTAGAGTTCAGCCCATTTCTCACCAGTGTGCAAAACGGACAGTGGAAGCGAACAAAAAAATCTGCTTTGCAAAAAACGCTTTCAATCAGCTCCCATGTTAATCAATGAGCGTGAGCCTCAAAATGTAGTTTGAGGTATTATTGATTGTTAAACCCATTATTTATTTTCACCCATTTTGCATGTTTGACTCCATGAAATACATGCAAAAAGTGAGTTTCCAAAATGTTGTCTCTTCATATAGTTTGATATAGTCTGGGGTCTGCGTTCGTTTTGTATTTCTATTTTTTTACTTCAAATGGAATGTACAGTTTTCATGGATCTGAAGTATTTCAGATCCATGTGCCAGTAAGCCACATCCCATTGGTTGCACCCCCGTAGCTCATACAACAGTTTAGCCAGCTCCTTAGCCCAACAAAACATTGCAATCACAGAGTAACACTGTGAACATGGCAGAAGCAGACTCTGGAAGTGATTTAGAAAATGTTGAGGAAAGCTACTAAATATGCCGAACCATACTTAGGCTTATTTGAACCGGAGTATACAGAACAAGAGCAGGACAAGAATTGCAGCTGTGGACGAACACGGCTGTAGCTGACTATCCCCAGGAGACTTCAGCTTAGGGATGGGCGATAAAACGCTAACAATAATTATCGCAATATAATTCTCAATAGAAATATAAGGAAAATTCGATAGTTTGATATAAACTTCTGTGCAAGCATGCACAGAAACCACAGACATGTTGACGGTTGCCAAAGAAAGTGGAGTGAAAAGTAAAATATTATTGGCGATCGCATCATTTTCATGAATAATCTAGAAACACGCCGTAAAATCAGTTTAACTTTATTTTCTATATACAATATACAGCATGACCATGGACTGAACTCATTTGTTCATCCAAATTTTATCGCAGCCACCACTTCCGGGTTAGCGGACCCAAGAAAAGCATAGCTGTCCCTTTCTTTGCCTGTGCATATCCGCAGAGCATATCCGCAGAGCGCATCGCAGGCGAAACCTTTAAGTGGTTAATGTTAATTATGTTGGGTTAAATTAGTGTTGGTGTATTATGTTGTATATTTCTGTATATGCTTTGTGTCAATTATATAGTGATGGAAATTGTCTATGTGTTATGTAGTTGTGATCTGCCACATAATGTACATTTTTAAGAGACTTGATAATGAAATATGGCATAGAATTCATGTCATGTATGTATCAATTTACTAATATTTTACAAAGTTAGTAAATGGGCTAGCCTAATATTCAGCTTTTTAATGAAAGAAAAAAAAACTGGTATATCGGATCAGTATCAACAGATACTTAAGATTGCAGTATGCCAGGGGTCGGCAATTAAGTTTGGCCTCGGCCCAAATTTTTTCCAAGCCATTACGTGGCGGGCCAGAGCTAAAAACAACCGAAAATTTAATGAATGCGAGTCGTTCTTTTCCTCAATGAATGCGATAAAGACGCACGAGAGGGATCGGCTGACGCATCAAAGCCTGGAGAGCTGTCTGCGGGGGGGGGGGGGGGGGTTGTATCGACAGCACCGTTGCGTACCGGCCTATTCGCGATTACAGCACAGATTCACAGCTATAAATTCGATTGTGTAAGTAAAGCTGTTATGGAGATGACGGTACGCTGAATGTGATCAGGCCAAAGCAGAGTACACGTCCTGTTGCAGCCAGTGGAGCAGTCGGACAAGCGGAGCGCTGCTTGCAGTGGAGAAAGCGGAGATTTACATTTACATACGGAGAATTTTGACGCGTTGCGTCGCGGCCTCGCAGAAAATACATGAAAAGTATAATTTGCTCAGAGTCCGGAGACAGTTGTGGTTCGGTCCGGATCCCGAACCGGAGTCCGGGGTTTGAGGACCCCTGCTTTAGGTGGTGGTAGTTTCTCTGTTTGGACATTATAGCTTAAATATATAGCCTATATGTGGGACTGTCGGTCTGATAGTGTAAAAAAAAAAAAAAAAAAAATCATATTCTCAAAATAATCTGGCGGGCCGTCTATTGCCGACCACTGCAGTATGCCATTGGAATGGAAACAAAAAAGTGGTGTCGTGCCATTCCAACTTTCAACCACATTTAACCTTCTGGTTTCTTCAGCTATTACTCGGGAGCAAAAAATAACTTTAAACTTGAATTAATATATATATCGCGATAATTATTTATATAAACTATTAACATTATATTAACATTTTTGGCCATATCACCCAGCGATATGTGTCTTCTGTTGAAGTTCTGTTGATCTTCTCTTTGAGAACCCGGGTTCAGGGATGATGGAGTGACTCGAACTGTCATGAGTTGCCGGCCATTAATAGTTCAGCCTGACTGCCCGTTGGCTAGAGGAGTAGCTCTGTAAGCCACGAGAGCCAGATATGGGTCTTTGGCTTTCTGCAGTAGGCTTTCTACAGTCCTCACCACACGCCGCCTGCTGTCTTTATAGCGATTGATTTTTTGTGGGATTTTTTTTTATGCAACTAACTATGTCATCGGGCATCGCCGATGTCTGGTTGGGCAATGTGACCATGTGAAAAAATAGGACATTGTACAACCCTAATTTGTACATTTTGAGGTTAAGTACCATCAGAAAACATTAGTAAGCATGACGATTTAGAAACATGACCCCTATGTTTTCAGCAGTCTATTCCAATGCAAAAATATGTGGCAAGCTCCTCCCCTAAAACACATGGTTTGGTTTTTGGAATGTACATGTCTAAGTCAGTATGCACATATCCATATTAATCAATAAGGTTCTTCAAGCCGTGGCCGACGCTGCTGATTAAAATGTAATCAAACGAAACAAACCAGTAAACATTTGGCAGTGAAAGGTGTCCAGATTCTAAAAAGAAAACAAACGAAAAGAAGAGACTTGCTGTGATCATATCTAGCATTATACCATCGCGGTTAGTGTTAGCATCACGGCTAGCGATCTTTTAAAGCCTCTGACAAGGCAAATCCGTGTTTTCGCTTTCAGTAAGTAATTTAGGGCCGTTTATACATCGAATAAGCATTAACAAGTCATAGGAATTAATCTTATTCCAAATACAAACCTTTCTGATACCAGGTTAAATTTGGGCAGGATTAAAAAGGGATTTGCCAGCATCAGCAAACTCTTCAACCAATCAGTTTATAGATGAACAATGAACCAACAAATCAGATGCAACAAACCTTTTCGCTTCCGTTTATAAAGAATGTTATATATTCTTACCACTCCATCTTATATACATGCAGCACGGATGTTTGACAAATAGTGTGTGTTGTTGGTGGCTGGTTTAAGCAGCCTCGCCTGGTCGGAGTTAGACTGATTAGACTCTGGGACTGGGTGAGGCTGCGCACCTGTGGGGCATTGGCCAATCAGGCCCACAGGTTAAACCAGCCACCAGCAAACACACTCAGGAGGAGCTCCAGCATGTACCACCTGCTCTGTTGTTCAGACTACCACAAACTAACAATAAACCGGTTCACTCGTCAACTGCCTGTGTCCTGCTGTGGGAGAAGCCCGGGAAAGCCATAGTAGATGGCATGTGGCAGGGGGAAACTGCCACATAGTATTAGCGAAACCAAACCACAGGTTCACAAAGATTACAACTAAAATGGTCTGGCATTTATACTGTGAAGACGAGAATTACAGTGTCTGTGGCAGCGACAGAAGATGGTACAGACCCGCCGGCTAATGTGGAAGCGTGTCCAAACCAAACACAACAGACTAGTTGTTTAGTAATGAAAGCGACCTGGGACAATCCCCGTTATCAACTGTTACCAACCATGGATGTATTATGAGAACGTGGACAGTATTGAAGATCAGCGAGCGTGTTTTAAAACACTCAACACCATGTTGGACCGTTGTGTAATGGAGACTTTATTTAGGATACAGTGATATTGCAACTAACTATGACAAATACATTATTATATATATATATATATATTATATATATATATATATATATATATTATATATATATATATATATATATATATATATATTATTTCTT
>OOFB01031048.1:0-17500 GCA_900323305.1 Trachyrincus murrayi
AATTTGATTTGGTGGGGCTGACATTGCATTCATTGCCAGTCTACTTCAACCACAACTGGAACACACTACTAAAAGGAGTTATGCATTGACTGTGGAGGAACAGGTACTTATTGCTTTGCGCTTCTACGCATGTGGTTCATTCTACCAAGTCATTGGTGATGGTGTGTGTGTCCAGAAATCCACTATCAGCTCTGTAGTACACAGAGTGTCTTCTGTGTTAGCCAGCCTTGTCAACCAGTTCGTCAAATTTCCAACAAATCCAGAACAAACCAAGCAGATCAAGCTCAAGTTCTATGAAATGGGGAAAATGCCAAATACTGTTGGGGTGATAGACTGCACTCATGTCCACATCCAAGCACCCCATGAGAGGGAATGGGAGTTTGTGAACAGGAAAGGGCGGCACAGCATCAATGTGCAACTTGTGGTAAATGCAGACCTCATCATCACTAACTGTGTTGTGAAATGGCCAGGATCGGTCCATGATGCCAGGTCTTGAGGGAGAGCCATATTTTTAGACACCTCCAACAAAATCCCCCAGATGGCATCATATTGGTGACAGCGCATATCCACTCTTACCATGGCTAATGACACCTTTTGCCATGGTAAACAATGATGCAGAGGAGAGATTTAACTGCACTCATGGAAGAACTAGGAGCACAATTGAACGCTTAAATGGGGTGTTGAAAAGGTGCTTTGCATGCCTGAACTACCTACGTGTAGAGCCACAGCGAGCATGCAACATAAATCTCGCCTGCATCGTGCTTCATAATATCGCTGAAGAACGCAAGGTTCCTCACTGTGATGGAAGGGGTCATCATTCACAGCCCCAAGTAGATGGCCCTGACCTACTGACAGCACTGCAACCAGATGGAGCAGCTGGACGGTCAATGCGAGACGCTCTAGTGAACCATTATTTTACTTAGGGTCTTTTGATCAATAAAAACATTAGTATGCTGATAAAACAGTTTTGTGTTTGACATTTTTTTTTAATCCTAGTGAGACATTTAATATACATACTATGTTAATGAAATGTTGTATTACTTTGACCAACAGATGCCGGCCTATCCAAAGACTGCAAATCTAGATTCTATAATCCTGATCTTGTGGTATCTCGATCAGAATGATCCTATCTGAAAAGTCTTTGAAAAACCAGGACAAAACCTATAAGATCACTTTTATCTGGGATAGCAAAAAAAAGGGATTACAAAATCTGGATAATTCTGATCTAGATTAAAGGTTTTGAAATACTGGGCCCTGGACATTTGAGCTCTTCAAGAAAAGCACACAGTGGCATTTTATGACAGGTTCAAGCTATTGTCTGAAATGAAAAAAAAAAATTAAAAAGCAATGACCACATAGACAAGACATAGGTCTATTCAATCATTGTAGCAACATATAGGCCTAGGTTAAGTAGGGTAATATTTTTTCGGATGTATTTTTTTCATAATTTCTTAAATGTCCCGTCTGGGATTAATACATTGAAGTTGGGCCTAAATTGTAGCCTAAATTATTCTCATTTATAGGAAAAAGTTCAGGCCTACAGTAGGCCTTCGTCATTTAATTTTTTAAAGAAGGTGATGTAGGCTGTAGTTGTAGGCTACAATACATTGCATGACACGCAACATACTGTATTCAGAATGTATGGCTTTCCGTGCAAATCATGCGTTTTTGTCGCCAACTAAACAGAGATAAAAATGATGACGTCTGGTCTTGGAGCTGTTGAGACGTCATCACCCCTAACCAACCCATCCTTTTATCTATTTTCACCTCATAAAGATCGTCTGTATTTTTATAAATTATGCATTGGAGATGACACGAGCGGGCCCTAGTGGGAAAAAGTAAACATTACATTTTAGGAAGGTCATCTGACACCTCTCCAAGGCTCATCCATAGACTGTATACATTAACTGTGTGTGTGTGTGTGTGTGTGTGTGTGTGTGTGTGTGTGTGTGTGTGTGTGTGTGTGTGTGTGTGTGTGTGTGTGTGTGTGTGTGTGTGTACACGGTGGTAGACCTAGACCTAAAACGAATCAAATACATTAAATGTATACCCGTATGAATACGCGTGAATACACCAACACACATAGGCCCACACACAAAAAAGGTAGAATCCTCCGGTAACGCCTGAGATGTGACTCTTGTCATTGAGAGCAGTGAGCACATCTTGCTGCGAATAGCCTAGCCTATAGAACAGCCGTCGACATTTTGTATAATGCAGTCAGACTGAACAAATTCAGGGTTTTTTTTATCATAGGCCTAAGCAGCACAATCCTTTAAACTCATCGAAACACATCGCATCATATCCTGTGTATCTACACGTATGTATAGTTAATATCCTGAACTATACATAGAAATAGAGCGGAAGAGTAAAGAGAGCTCTATAGTTTAACTCTCCTATAGAAACTACCTATCTAGGAATCAGCTTGAATGACAAACCTGCAGAAACTATAGGCTTCATATCTGAAATAATCTATATATATATATATATATATATTTTTTTTTTCATTTAAATATCTGAGAAATCTTTACACAAGATATGCAAATGAGAATATTAGATATGTATTAGATATGGCTCCAATTCACTTCCACCAGATGCACTATAGAAAAGAGAATGTAAAATGATACAATAATAACAATCTATAACTAAATGTAATTATAGCAGTAACTTTAAATATCAAGTGAATTATAGTGGCATATCATTTGGGGGAAACTGTAGGCTACTACTTCACATAAAACAAGTAGAAAACACAATGGCGTCAATGTGAAAACAGAAAGGATAAAAAAAGAGCTCCTTTATACCTTGAAAACAAAATCCCTTAACTCATGTGCATCATGAACATAAATTATTTAAATGTTGGACGCCAGGAAGACTTAAGGTCAAGCAATTCAAAATAAATGTCGATAGCACACATGCCAATTATAAACTCTAGCTTAACCAATCAGTTGCATACATCACTGCTGCCCCCTACTGGCGAACAAGGGTCCCTCGCATCTGCTAGCAAAATAAATGAAATTTTGAGCAAAAACCAAATTTGAGTAGCCTACATGTGAATATGATCACGTACAGCTAATCCTGGAAAATTAGGCGACTGCATAGTCGTTTTACGCTACCCTACCTTGGTCAATTACGCTGTATGGTCCTGTTGTTATGTAGGTAGACAAAAAATACCTCATGAAACCTATATCACAGCAGTGTATTTTTATAATGTATTTTGCAATATAGGGCCTATGCATACCCACCGTTATTCTGAAGAGTAGGCCTAGGCCTACATGGATAACAGAGAAACCAAAGTAGGCTACGGGAGAGAGCATTGAAGAGAAATAATAAAACAAAAACATTGTGTGAGGTCAAGGCCTGTTGACTGAATCTTTTCAGAAGATTTTCCTTAGGCAGCCTAATATTTACACTTTCTTACATTAGTTAAAGATCGGCATGTTCTTTTAGTGCTTCAATAATACAAAGAAGAACAAAGAAATGATCAAGTCATCGACAAAGCAAAAAAACAAACTATAGAGGCCTATTCCTCATTGTTGTGACAGTTATTTTGCTGTTTGCAGATCATTTTTAAGAGTGAAAGACGTCAGTATTTTACAACCTAATCAACCGTAAATCGAACGTTTGAAGACATTCTGCAGTTTTTCTAACAAGAAAATATCACCGCGACTTCAGATTAAACCATTATTAATGAAGTCATTCTGTGCAACATAGATTTCTGAATGCAACTTTTTATTAAAAAATATATATCACATGTAGATAAATACATGACATTCCACATCATCATACACGTTATTTGACTATGTGTGTTTATGGCAACAATGTTATTTCTTTAACATTCTTGTAAACAACAGCTCGGCTTAGGGGCCCTAAGCACAAATATCGACCTTTAGCAAATCCATAGTTGTGACGATCGCACGGAAGGAGCCGGCATTAGAGTTCAGCGAAACAAAGCATCGCTCGGCTACATCGCTCGGCTTTCTTCTCGTACACATACGGCACTAGTCGATCTCCACGGTCTGTTCCTGGACGTAGACGATGTAGTGGTGAGTGCTCTCCCCCTGCGAAGTGAAGACCGTCAGAGCGTCCAGGCCGTCCGTCTCCTCGACGACCATCAGCTGGTTGCCGTTTGGGCCCTCCTCGCCCTCCAGCATCAGCTGGTTCATCTGACCGCTGGGCTCTTGCTCGTCTGCCACCTGCAACAATTACATTCATGGTCAAAAGTCAGCGCCGGTATCTTCCAAACGTCTGGCACCTTCTCAAATGGGGTTTGGCCAAATGGGCATATGATTATCTCAACGCATGTTAAAACGGCCCGAGGATGCAAAGATGTATACACCCAAATATGTATGTATCTGATGTCTATGAATCAATTTGTGTATGTATCATTATATTTATGTGTCTATTATATTTTATATCTCCATTATCCTAATTAACATGTAGCATATTAGTCGATGCCATAAAGCAGGCAATTTAGTGTTTGGGTAAGGGATTTGTCAAGACTACTTTGGTCTTGACACACACTAATACAACCATTACTGACAGGTACCTGTTTTTTTTAAATACAGGTATTTCTCCCCAAAAATGTGCAGATTATGTCTGTTGAGAGACATAATTGAGAATTGCTCTAAAAATATTTTTGGGCGATATTTTCCTTCTTTTGGATTCTTGGATTAAAAGTCGGATTCATCCCATAACAGTAAATTGTAAAGTGATGCGTTTACCTGTTCTACCACCGTCAAGGTGCCTGGCGCCATGGTAACCACAGAAGCCACTGCACTGTGATTCTCCGAACTGAGTTCAATAATCTGCTGGAGGATGTTCACTTCCCCTGCAAACACAAACAACACCAACACATGTTTACCTGCTGTGACTAACCAAAACAACACCAACACACATGTTTACCTGCTGTGACTAACCAAAACAACACCAACACACATGTTTACCTGCTGTGACTAACCAAAACAACACCAACACACATGTTTACCTGCTGTGACTAACCAAAACAGAGAGATAGCATGATAGAGAGATAGAGATATAGAGAGATGGAGAGATAGCATGATAGAGATATAGATAGAGATAGAGAGATATAGATATAGAGATATATAGAGAGAGATATAGATAGAGGTAGAGATAGATATAGTAATAGAGATATAGAGAGATAGCACGATAAAGAGATATAGTTATACAGATAGAGAGATAGAGATAGCATGATAGAGAGATATATACAGATAGAGCGATAGAGAGATAGAGATAGCATGATAGAGAGATATAGATATATAGAGAGATAGAGATATAGAGAGATAGTATGATAGAGAGATATAGGTATACAGATATAGAGAGATAGAGATACAGATATACAGAGATAAAGAGATATAGCAATAGAGAGATAGAGATATAGATACAGTATATAGATATAGATATTCCATAAGGATAGGTGGCCCGATCCACTAGTAGCTACAGTTCTGTTCAGACATCCCTTTGAAGCCTTGCCAGTCTGTCTGGGGGGGGGGCAATTAAAACACACGTTTTATGTTGCAACACTAGGCTGACATTAATATGCAGGCATTTTGCATGAGTCCATGAATTCTCTGCTATTGGTAGAAAGACAAAAGCATGGGAACGATCAGTATCGACGAGGTCTTGGCATCGTTTACCGTCACCGCCGGGGTCCTGCTGCAGGGCTGCTGACACCACAGTCTCCGTCTGCTGTTCCTCCTCGCCAACGGACACATACTGCTCTTCTACCGTCTCCATCACCTACACACAAACACACACGCACGCACACACACACACACTATAACTCACAACTGACGCCATGCAACAACGTCACGTGGACTGGCGTTGATAATAACCATGAACTTTCCTTATGTTTAAAACATGCCTTGTCATGGAGTTTGACGCAGAAAAACAGCAGCTGTATCAAATGTTGAAAGGAAACTGTGATCCCAGACCTGTATTAACATCACACTGCAACATGTTGTGTATGTGTGTGTGTGTGTGTGTGTGTGTGTGTACCTCCCAAGACCCGGGCCCCTCCATCAGTTTGAGGTTGTGTTTGTTCTTCAGGTGGCGGTTCAGCTCCCACTTGGTACCGTAGACAAACTCACAGACGGGACACTTTATACCACCTGACACACACACACACACACTTTATACCACCTGAACACACACACACTTTATACCACCGAACACACACACACACACACTTTATACACACCTGATACACACACACACACACACACACACACAGACAGACACTTTATACCACCTAAACACACCAGGTACACACACACACACACACACACACACACACACACACTTTATACCACCTAAACACACCAGGTGCACACCTAACACACACACACGTTCTCTGAATGAACACAACAGTAATGGAGTGGGGACCTTGCAGCTCCAGGGTGTCAGCGTTGGGGGGGCCCGGCCCAGCGTTGTGGTAGTCCTGGTCGAGGTGTTTGCGGCTGTAGTGTCTCTTCAGAGGACCGGCGGTGTTACAGGAGTACGGGCAGTGGGCGCAGCGGAATGGCTGTGTGAACACAACAAAACGTTTCATGTTAAAGGTAAACCAAACACCATGTTGAGCTTGTCCCCGGCCACCGTCAAAATAGTTTTTTTTTGTGCGTTTAAGTTGAGATTTGGACCAGGATCAATCCACGTTTCATCTAGGATAAATTGTTTTAGGCTTTGGTTTTCCTTTAAAGGTAGTTTAGGAAAACCAAAAAACTCTCCACTAAACATATGAGGAACGTATAAATATAAATATTCCCTGGTTCAGCAGAAGCCAACACAATGGTACAGTACATCTTAGTAGATATACGCCTGTGTGTGTGACCATAAGAAAAGTAAAAGAGTATAAGTACAGTATAAGAACGGTGTGTGTGTGTGTGTGTGTGTGTGTGTGTGTGTGTGTCTACCTTGAATTCGGCATGCTGCTCCATGTGTCTGAGCAGGGCAGGTTTAGACACAGAAGTATAGTGACATTCCGAACAACGAAACTGCTTCCCTGCCCACAACAAAAAGACACAAATAGCATCATAAAATAAATCATGACCACTTTAAATAATTTGGCAATACTGCAGTGAAAAAGATATGCGGTGCAAGTGTCCAATAAAAAAGAAAACGGTTAAAAAAGAAGTGTCGAAAACGCTTCATTATCCACATATTTATTTATATGCTTTCGAATGTTTTAATGTGACTTTTTATTGATATTTAGCTTGTTTGTTTGTTTTTATGCCTGTATTGTATGTGTCATTATGAAGAGTGTCTTTAGAGTATTTAGAAAAGCGCTACATAAATAAATAAATAAATAATATATATATATATTTATCATCAGCATCATCATCATCATCAGCATCATCATGAGCATCATCATCTTCATCATCATCATCATCAGCATCATCAGCATGAGCTGCTTCATCATCATCATCATCAGCATCAGCATCTTCATCATCAGCATCAGCATCATCAGCATGAGCTTCATCATCATCAGCATCAGCATCATCAGCATCATCATCCACAACAGAGCATACCACTACTTACCCTCAGCGGTGTGGCTGAGCCGGTGGCTCTTCAGGGTCACCTTGGACTTGAACTTCTTGTCACACAGGTCACAGAGGTTGCTCCTCTCGCTGCTGTGGCGGTTCATGTGGGCCTTCAGGTTGCTCTTACTGCGGCTGGCGTAGTCACACACCGTGCAGTGGAACGGCTTCAGACCTACACACGCACACGCACACGCACACACACACACACACACACACACACACACACACACACTAGAATCATGCAACTGTACATACTGAGGATGGAGCTGTTACTGCTGCTGTGTGTGTTGCACTTTAACATTGCTGCTTGTGTGTTCCTTTTGAATTATGTCACGTAGCTGACCTCAGCGTGGGATGACCCCGGGATGACCTTGTGTTATCCTGCTCAATTGATGGATAAAACACTTTGATTACTATAATGGTCATGGTTCTAGCATTTTAAATTAATACTTTTTAGCACAGGAATAAAATGCATGTATCCATAAAAGAAAGGGACATGATGCAGGTACAAGGCCGTCCATGACATCTTCAGGTAAGTCAAACTATGAAATATTAAGTGTTATACCATGGGATGAAATGTGCATCGGCAGACTGACCAGATGTGTATGTGTGTTGATGGTATTTCTCTCGTTATGTGTGTGTGCGTGTGATCACCTTCGTGTGCCCAGATGTGTTGCTGGAGGTCACTGCTGTTCTTGAGGAAGTAGGAGTCACAGTAAGGACACTTCTCTGCTCGCTTCACCATCAACCCGGTACCCTGCTGGGGTACGGTGTCTGATAAACACACACACACACACACACACACACACACACACGTAAGTAATTATTATTATAGTTATTTTCAAATACTGCTCTGAATCTGCTCTTCTGGTAGCTGTTCTATGGTGGTGTGTGTGTGCATGATGTGGGGTTTCTCTTACCAGGATGTGAGTTTCTGATGTGGTGCTTCAGTCTGTATTCTGGAAAGTTCATATTGCAAACAGGACAGCTCTTCACCTGGAAACAATATTCAGTATCCACGTGTCATGAAGAAAAAAATAAGTATATTCATTCATGAAGTATTCGACAAGCGTCTACAAGTATTCTACGCTTAATGCCCCTAGCAGCCATTTTTGATTGAGTCTCATGGTTCTCATGCATTTGTATTTGACTACTGGCCATTGCTATGGAGCCGAATGCATGAGAACCATTAGACTCAATCAAAACAGGCTGCTACCACACTGAGAAAGGTTAGAGGTTATGTATGATAAAAGGCAACAGCAACCGCACACTCTCACAATCACACCATTACTAGCATCAATTCTTTTTCATCAACTCTACCACGGCTGATGAACGGCTGATGCATTTGAACCTTTGGATGGCAGCAAGCTAACAAAAGCGTTTCTAGTGTGTCTTTAGGCAGTGGTCGGGTGTAACGGGTTAGGGGTAGTTGGTAGGACCTGACGGGTGGTTACCTGTTCCTGGTGCGTCCTCAGATGGGACTGCAGCTTGTACTTGTCGGGGGAGGTGTATTTACAGCCGGGGCTGGGGCAGTGCAAGAGCAGCCCGCTGTGCTTCTGCACCATGTGACGCTTCAGACAGGTCTTGGTGATGGACGAGTAGTCGCACTGGGTGCAGTAGTGCACGTGCTCTTTGGTGTGCGTGCGCACGTGCAGGTTATAGTGCACCTGGTACCAGAAGAGTTTCCCTGCGGAGCACCACCAGACAGACAGACAGACAGACAGACAGACAGACAGACAGAGGCTGGTGGAAATGTATCTCAACAGTTCATATTTCAAGTTAAGATTGACTTCCTAAAACATCAGTCTAATCTCATCCCTTATCCTCAATGGAAAATCTCCAAAGACACTCATCTAAGCTGATTGGGAAAGGATACACTTGAAACCAAACAAACCAGACGGGCCTATGAAACTCGTTTAGTGTAAAAGATTACAGTAGGGATGAAACATTAAAAACATGTACTCACCACAGTACTGGCACTCCAGGTCTCCATAAATCTTGCGGAGCCGGTGGAAGGTCTCCATGTTGAGCTGGGTTTTCGAGAGGGACGCCACAACCTTCTGGAAGGCATTCTGCTCATGGGCCTCTGGCTCCTATTATTAGACAGATGTATCATATAGTTCACGATACATGCAATACGTACGATACTCTCGTACGATATTACAAAACATCACATTGGGCCCCCTTTGACAAAGAAATGCGACCTCAATGTGGTTGTATCAATACTGGTGATGATTTCAGCAATGATGACAATGATCTAAAACGCCATTATTTTACTGACCATTTCAGAACGAGATTCGGAGCCATCTTTTAATCCAGTGTTGTGTGAACCATCGGGTGACGGAGCTTTGTGGCTGCGTTCCAAATCTGGCGTGTCTTTAGACGCGGGCGTCTGTGCATCTTGGGCCGAGGGTGGGTCAGAATGATCCGATGCTGTACTCTCATCCGTTTTCATGGCCGCTGAGGTCGTGTCCGCCTTCGGGTTTTCAGGTGCATTTCCGCTGTGGGATGTGTGTGCGGGCGTCTCCGTGGCGTCAGGCACGGAGACGTCTTCATCCACTCCAACCGTTGGGTCTGAGGGAAGCTTCGCATACCCGTCCTCCGGAGCGATGTTCTCTACAGACACCCTTTGACCGGATGTTCCTCGGTAATCCGAAGCCAAACTCCTCTCTTCTCCGATCACCACACCTCCATTCTCCACCCTCGCTTCCACCTCTCGCTGTCCCCTTCCTCCGTCTCCTCCTGCCTCCGTCTCCACGCTCTGAGGGTTGTCTCCGCTTTCTCCAGCTGCGGCCGGCGTTCCCCCGTCCTCCTCGGGCTCCGGCCGGTCTCCCCTCTCCCCGGCGGTCCTCCCCTCTCCTCCCCGCGGTCCCCTGCCCTGCTCTTCGGGCCCCTCCCACCACGCATCGGCCCCCGGTTGTATCAGGCAGTAGCTGCCGTCGATGCACTCGGTGAACGCCTGCTCCGGGTCGGCGTCCGGGTGGCAGTCCTTCAGGTGGCCCTTCAGCCTCTGTGAGCTGACGCACGTCTTGCCACAGCGGCTGCACAAGTAGAGGAACAGGTGCTTCCGCACGTGGGCACAGAGCGCAGCCATCTTGGTCGCGGCGTAGTCGCAGAGCAGGCAGCCGAAGGGCCGCTTGGGCCCGTGGACCAGCAGGTGGCGCTCCCGCTGCAGCTGGTTTTTAAAGCGCCGGTTACAGGTGGGGCAGTGGTACAGGAGCTGCCTCTGGCCCTGCCGAGTCTTCAACCTGGAGGGAATCAAAAGGAAGACTTTTGGGTCAGTTTACTTTTGAATGTTGCCAAATGCTGAACGCAAGCTACATATCTGGTCGTCATTAATTACCAACATAATCCACCCTTTATGATTGACTTTTGGATAATTTACCTCTGAATTTAACGTAAACTAAATTAAAATTATACTTAAATGAAACAGACATACACGTTAACGTTTGAATTGCTAAAATGGAGAATTTGCAAGATAATACATATTCAATAAAAACATTTTTTAAATGCTATTTAAATCACTTGTAATTAGTCTCATGTAATGAATCCAACCATGTATATTAACACATACTTACAAATAGATCAAATGTAATTAAATTTAAACAATGAACAACACCTGAGTAGTTGGTAGCTCTGCTGTATGGCCGGGTCCTTCATGTTATGTCGCTGTTCCATGTGCCTCAGGAGGTTCTTCACGTCAGAGTATTTCTTCTGACAGAAGTCACAGTGCTGCTTCACTTTCAGATGGACGCGCTCTACATGCACCTGGTGGACCAGGAAGACGATCACAACAATCAAACCTAGAAACCAGCTAAAACAGAAATCTGTGCACACCTCTCCATCTAGTGGCGAGGTGAGGAATGAAACTATCCAATCATAAACACCAGGGGATGATTAGGGGGCCATATTGGTACAAGAGCCGGGGTTAGCGCCGGGGTTAGCGCCCCTACTCTTGCGATGAGTGCCACGGGGTCTTTAGTGACAACAGGCGGTCCGGACCTCGGGTTTAACATTAGACGCTTAGACGTTTAATGTCCTGTGCTCTTGCACAGGACAGAGTCCCCGTCTTTGTCCTGGGGCATTGGGGATATTACAGAGTCTAGAGGAATGAGCACCCCCTGCTGGCCCTCCAACACCTCCACCAGCACACGACCAGGCCAGCACTGCTCAGCTTCCTGAGAAACCGGCAGTACTAGACGGTAGCCATGGTGCTCCATCATCTTATGCTGATGCTACTCAGCTACACCTGGCCATTAACCATGAAGATAGATAAATATAGCATATATAATGTCACCTTTAAGTGGCCAGGACTGAGGCAGATGAATGGACAGTGTGGACAGCTGAACTTCTCCCCCGTGTGTTTCCTCAGATGGACGTTCAAGTTAGCTTAAATATAAGCACACAAAAAATAACAGCTTTTGTAAATTACTCCATTGAAAATACAGATTTATTTTCTCAATGGGCTTTTGTTATTTTATGGAATAGAATTGTATGTATAATTGCATATATATAAGATTATGGGTAAAACGGGGAAGTGTTACCTTTGATAGCTGATGCGTAGTTGCAGTGTGGACACTGGAAAGGTTTCTCCTGGGTGTGGGTTCGGAGGTGGGCGACCAGAGAGTGCCTGAACTTAAATATCTTATTGCAGAACTCACAGGTGAAGATCTTCAGCTGGCTTTGAGCAAGACTTGGGGGGGGGGGGAATACATTGTAAAACACTGTATTAGTGGTAGCGTTATTTTTTGCGGTCAGATGGTCAATGCTTAACATCTGTAGCTTCATAGAAATAAGAGTAACAGTAATCCACTTCAGCAAATAATAATGATTGTATTCATTATGAATAATAATTAAAGGTGCTATATGTAACAATGACACCGAGCGTTTAAAATGGGTACTGCAGTCCAAATTCACAATACTGGAGAGAGTTGTCTCTGACCGCCCCCTCCTCCCCAGACTCGAAGCTCAACCTGGGTCAACCTGGGTTGCCAGGTTGAGGACACGGAACGAACACGAGCGCGAGACGAGCGTAACATAATATGAGACCAGCTCAAGTATTCTATTGCAAAAATGACAATCGACGACAAGTCCTACACTGTAAGTTGATCAAAATTGATTTATTGTGTGCAAATTATAAATGTAAATATAATCCTGGGCTCTAAGCTGTCTCCATCTTTCAAATGCAACTCCAAGAGTGTTTTAGCACGGGTAACTATTTTTTTAAGGCTTTTTAGGTTGAGTAGAATCTAGTACAATCTCAGTTGATCCTTTTCGTTTGCTTTCTTCCATGGCTGCAGCACGCTGTGTTTGTGTGCCAATTTGATTCATATCTGGCAACCCGGGGTACTCAGAGAATAGTAAACACACATTTCAAAGGAGAACATACTGGCTGTAGCATTGTTGTCGGAGAAGCCAGTATTTCGACTTAGCATGTTTCCTTAATCTCTGATGACATACCATGGTCATTTTATGATTAAGTACAGTACATTTGTTACATATAGCACCTTTAATAATGAGTAATTAGTAAAATAGCAAATGAACGGGTAAACACAAAAGGCAGTGTGTGGTGAGTGAGTGTTCTTGTAGTACCTGGTACTAACTTGCTTAATGCAGTATTCCTGAAAGCCTTGGCTAGCGGCCGGTTTGGAGGCAGGGTCAGTGCTAAGATATACAACAAAATAATCAAATGATGGCTGGTTACTCAAGTGCTTTTTCAATTACTTCCAATTTTGAGTTTGAACTATTCTAAATTAGTTTGTCGTCTTAATCAAACAAATTAAGATTATACAAATAACAAAAACATTTTTTTACATTACAATTGAGCTCAGCCACATTTCAAGAAGATTCTCACAATGCTACATATGTCATACTGCATCAGGTACACCGAGGATGGGCAAACCAACTCCTATTCAAGAGGTGAGCTGATTCAGATTTAGAAAACACTTGAACTGTGAATTCCATTGCATTCATATGCGGACGACGATGTGGATGAGACTCATTTGGTTTTTCGCCTATGAAAGGTTGTTGTATGTGAATGTACATCTTTCTACATTCGTGTGCTTGTGTAAGCGTGGAGAGAGTGAAGACAGGTGTGTTTCTAGTGTGTATCTTGTGGGGCGTCAATAACCTTGGCTCGGGGGGCTGTGAGTCTGGGTTATCTGGGCAGGCTGCAGCTACACTGGGGGCCTCGCTCTCCTGAGACTGGCTGCCCGCAGGGCCCTTGATGTCCTGAAACATTTCAATACAAGCGTGTTGTCAAGACACCTGTTGTCCTGGTGGTGAGTAAGATATATTACCTGTATTTGGGTTGTCAAAACCAAAATCCTTTCTGAAAGCCATACTATAAATCATTATTTTTGGAATAAGTAGCTGCCGAATAAAGAGATGCATGTTACCGGTGGATCTTGATAAATCACAAACTTGTTTAATTATCTGTGATACGTGTCATCACTTTGGCAAATTTTGCAAAGCAACTGACCTGAGGTTGGCCAGCCGCAGAATCTGCATCTGCTGGATTAGTCTCTACCGGAACCATCTTTGTAGCATCTGCAGAAATACAATTAGATAATGCCAATATAATCGATCAAATCAAAACCCAATTGAAACCATTGTCACTGTTTAGCCGTAGCGAATTCCACCCAGACGGACCTGGGAGGGTTTCATGTTGTGTCAGAACAACGCTGATCACAGACTTTTTGTTCCCAGGACCTCCTTCTGGGTGGGTGGAGCTTCTGTCAGTGGCCTGCGTCCGACCTTTTCGATTGGTTCTTTGGATCTTGACACCATCCACTTTTAGGAACAGAAAACATTGAATTGACATTATAGTGTTTTGCCTGGATCCAGGTTTATGCATTTCGCAAAATGTAATAAATTGTATTAACATTGGCAGTTAGAAAGTAGTTTCAAATGATTCATTCTCAATGGTATATGTGAGTGTAATCAACAATTAAACTGCCAATTGTACTGTGTGAATAAGTGTCACTGAAACAGACGCCTTTGGCCATGCAGTGGAGCATTATTTGTACATCGTAATATCTCTAAGAGATACATACGAATCGGAGAACAGGTTGTTCTTCTTTCACTTTTCACCCCCCTCACCGTTCCTATTCTCTTCCTCCCCATCCTCTTCGTCTTCGTCCTCCTCTTCTTTCAGGCAGATGTGTTTCAGGATCTGCCTTCTGTTGCTGAACGACCGAAGGCATTTTCCACACTCCAAGCTGGACGTGGCTTCCCGACTCTCTCCTGGGACCGCAAAACAGGGAGTGCAGAGTGTTAGACGACATGCCATTCAACTTACTCGAGAGCTGGGAAACATGGAACAAGATATGAACGTGAATGATGTTGTTGCTGTTAGCATGTCCTGAAGGGAGGGAGCACCGTTGACTTGTCACACCAGAGCAAAACATTGCTTCCCGAACTCAATAGCGTGAGTGAAATTTAGTGAACCCTAATTGCTTTCACGTTTTCAATTTGGAAACTTGGATGACAATTCAGTCATTGTATTTAACTGAATAAATAACAACAAACATAAACGTAAGACAAGGTGATCAAAAACATCTCAAGATATGTATACTGTATATAAATGTAATACATGTTTGCAAAGTCCTTTACCAGCACAGCATGTTGGGACCTTCTATAATGTTACTGAACAAAAATTTATTTTACGTTTTAGTGTGATCAGCAGCACAAGAGCACTAAGTTTGTATTTGTAAGTGTGATGTCAAAGTGAATTAGAATCCGATAATATGCTACAACACGAAGACATTACTGGAGATGGCATTCAGTTAGTAAACCATCCTGCATTGGACCAACCTTGGCTCTCCTTTCCCTCTGGCCTGGCCTCCCGTTCTCTCTTACCCTTCGTCTCCGGTGAGACGGGGTGGGGGCCAGCCCTGTCTTCAGGGCAATCCAAGACGCTCTTCTTTGTGGAGCCTTTGGGTCGTCCCCTCTTTCGCTTCGCAGGTTTCTCTGTCGACCAACGTGAATAGCAACGCTTGGAATTATGAACTCTGCACAATGAATGAAAGGTTTGTTTGTGTACTGAATATGATGATTGCAAATTGCTTGAGAAAGATGACTGAGATGAAGACAACCTACTGTAGATAAAGCAACAAGGCAAAGGCGATGTATAGTTTCATCAGGTGCATTTCGTACACTACTGGTTATGTAGAATTCAAAATACGAATAACAACATTATTAGTAGAAGCTCTAATCGTACTTGTTGCGTTTTTGGAAGAAATTGTTTAATGGAAGTTGATGCTGGCATAGGTAAAACACCTTTTGCATGTTTTATCAAGAACAGAGCTTAAAAGGTTTGATGAACTGATAAAACCAAAATAAACCAAACCAACCAAAATACTGTACATCCATCTAGTAAATGTTTTAAATGTCCATTTCATTTTTAGAATTGTCCTCCCTCTCAATAATGTCTATGATCCCTACTGACCAGCCAGTGGTTCTTCAGGTCCAGCCAGTGGCTCCTCAGGACCAGCCAGGGGCTGCAGCGCTACAATGATATCCCCGGTAGGCTGGTGCTGGGAATGGATCTGGGAGCAGTGGACCAGCAGCTGAGCCCGGCTCGGAGAGAAGAGGTTACACAACCTGCACATGAACATAGAACCATCTGGAGAGACGGCCCAGAGGAGGGAAGAGGTTATACAAATATACATCCATCCGGAGAGAAGACTTTACAGACTCGGAGAGCGGTGGACGATGCAAGGAAATGGAAAAATTTAATAAGATGTTGCGGCCCACTTAGATGTTTTCAAAGTTTGCTTCTCTTTAAACCAAATGGGTTGATGATCAATCACATTGACAATGTGGTGACATCTTGGTTCAAGCCTTGACTATTCACTGCAGATATGAGTGGAAAGTGGACGCACTGACCAAGCAGACATTTTCAGTCAGCTGGTCTACTCTAACCTAGTACAAATGAGAACTTCAGTGTGCACTTTAAAGTAATACAGCCATTGAGACCAGTAATACCTTTTTTTAAAGCAATATCAGCAATATCACAATATTATGATAAATATTTACCTAGTTCTACATTGTTCCATTGCCTGATTCTACCACACCAAGCATATCTGCTGATATGAATGCTTCAAATAGGCATGCTTAGATACATGCTTAAAATATTTAAATGAACTGGATGCCAACCATGAAAAAAAACAATTAAAACAAAGCATTGTTAAATAAACTTTATTAATCTCCTAAAAATTGAATATATAAAAGCAGCTTTTCTGTTCATTTCTCTTGACTCCTTGTTCTTACAACCTAGTACTCTGCTACTACTTTGGATATTGGGGGTCATTGTATGTTTTCAATTGGGTTAAAAAAAACAACAATGTGTCAGCTATAGGACCAACGTTCAACATATTGATCCATTGAAATATGGCATTGCCTGTTGATTACTCAGTCAACAGCGACTGGGTCTTGTCTTATCTAGCATTGGAATGATCATCGCGTCTAATACACGTGGAGCAGACCCATTCATTTGGACGAAATGGGGAAGCGTGTCACCAAAATGAACCCAGTAACAATAAACGACACGTTTGTTTATGGTTTGAACCAAGCTAACATGAAGACCGCGCAAACATATTCGAGTTGAAAGCTTGTCCCGATTCCTCACCTGCTTTTGGTTCTTCCATTTTCTTTGTATGAAAATCGCATTCGAATGCAAAAGTTTATATTTATTTTAATTATAATATATGCATGATTAAATGAAGACCGAAGAGTTGATTTTCACTTAGGATTAACAAATCTGGCGAATCTGCGACAGAAGTTCCTCTATTGAGCGGAAACGGGCAACACTTCGGTTCTCCCAATTTTTGCAATCACGCCTCTCTGTGGTAGGAGGTCCACACTGCAAGCAACATTACATCCTTCCTTAGTCTTTGTTCCTTCTGGTTTAAAAAAAAAGCAACTTTTGATCAATTGTCAAAATA